>JASDQU010500815.1:81771-96431 GCA_032191745.1 Picea mariana | reverse complement strand
GTCAACTTCAAGGTTTGCAGGGGAAAGCTAACTTTTTACGATGGTTTATAGTGAACTATGCCAATAATAGTAAGGGTTTCATGCGTCTCTTGAAGAAGGACACTCCTTTTATCTGGGATGAGCAAGCCTAGGAATCCTTCGATGCTTTGAAAAAATCCTTGGTATCAACGTCTCTGTTGAAGTCTCTAGACTATGGTAGAGATTAATTGCTTTATGTCACCGTGTCCAAAAAGATGATTGGTATGGTGTTGGTTCAGGAGGATGAAGAGCTCCGTGAGCATGTCATTTACTATCTTAGTCAAAACTTAGTCAACCCTGAACTCAAGTATTATCATGTTGAAAAGCTAGATTTGGTTGTCATTCACGCAGTTCAACGATTACGACACTATATATTCTTTGCAAAACCACTGTGGTTGTTGATGTCAATCCATTTCAATATGTCCTTACGAGGTGTATCATAGGGGGAAAGTACAATAAATGGATTGTCATTCTACAAGAATTTGATCTCGATTTCGCTTCTGTGAAGTCCAAAAAGTCACTAGTTTTTGCAGAGTTAATCTTCAACTTCCCTCGAGTAGATGAGGATGTCATTAATGTTGATTCATTTGCAGATGAACACATTTTTCGTGTCTCATCATCGAACCCCTAGTATGGAGATATTGTTGTCTATCTTCAAACTTTGAATTTCCCTCAAGATCTCTCGTGAGATGACCGACGATTTATACGATACCAAGCTAAGAATTACCTTATCATCGGGGACACTCTCTATCACCGAGTAGATAATATCATGCATCATTGTTTAAATCACGAAGAAGTTGAGTGTGTTCTAAATGACTGCCACATTGGGGCTTGTGGTGGTCATCTATCTGAGATTGTGACAGCCTAGAATATTTTGCAAGTCGATTAATTTTGGCCATCTATTTTTAAATATTGCATTGAAGCGGTTAAGAAGTGTCACCCCTACCAGGTGTTCACTCAGAAAATGCGCTTGCATCTAGCCCCTCTCCATCCAGTCGTTATCGTCGATCCCTTCACCAAGTGGAGGGTGGATTTTTTGGATTGCAACCCAACTTCAATTGGGGGGCATCAGCACATTATCGTGGTCGTAGACTACTTTACTAAGTGGGTCGAGGCCATGCCTACAATTAAATACGATGGTAAAACTGCTTCCTTCTTCATATTCAATCAAATTATAGCCTGGTTCGGAATCCTAAGTGAGATTGTCATTGATCATGGCAGTCACTTTCAGAATGAAATGATGGAAGAACTAGCATCAAAAATGGGGTTTAGGTATGGTCATTCTTCCCCTTACTACCCCCAGGAAAATGGACAAGTAGAGTCCGTGAACAAGTCTTGCAAGACCATTTTGCATAAAACTGTCAGCCAGAGAAAATCTGACTGGCATATCATGCTTTATCCAACACTTTGGGCATGCCGAACCTTGATCAAGAATTCCACCGGTTTTTCTCCTTTCCAGTTAGTGCACAGTGTGGAGTCGATCTTACCTATTGAATGTGAAATCCCTTCTCTTAGATTGGCAGTTGCATTCCTACCTGACACTTTTGATCTCAAACAACACCTCGTACACCTAGAGAGTCTAGATGAGCAGCGTCGAGATGCCTCCACAGCTATCGAAGCAAATAAAAGACATGTCAAGGTCCAATATGATAAGTATGTTTGTCCTCGATAGTATGTTGAGGGTGGCTTGGTCCTTCTATACGACCAAGCCAAAGAATCATTGGGGGCGGGAAAGTTCAAACCCATGTGGCACGGACCTATATCGTGTAATGTGTCTTAGAAAAAGGAGCCTATGAATTAGAATATTATGAAGGGAACATGTTGGTTGAGCCTAGGAATGGGCTCTATTTGAAAAGATATTACATTTGAGCCCCAATATTGGGCATAACTCTTTGTATACTAATGTATTTTAGTGTATATATATTTTCCCTTTGTTTTTATCTTCAGCTTGCTTATCAAGTTTTCCCTTGATTGGCAGATGTCAACGGAGTCTTAGGTCTACTTAGGATTCGCAGAGGGGGCCAGTCGTCATATACGGAACTTGGCTTCCGCCACTTGGGTTGTTTACTCACCCGAGGGTCTACTGGTGTCTTCAAGTGGTGTTTTCCTAGGGCCATCTACGAATAATGTGGCTGAATATAGCATCGTTATAAAACTTTTGCGCGATGCCATTTCACATGGTATTCGCTCTTTAAAAGTTCGTCTGGACTCCTAGTTAGTAGTATGTCAGTTGAATGGCAGTTACCATGTGCGTAACCCTACTCTAATCCGACGATTCTTACGGGTTCGACTTTTAGAACGACACTTTGATTTTATTACTTATCATCACATACCTAGAAGTTCTAATTATGTATCTGATGCATATGCTAATTTTGTTTTAGATTGGCATTTGTCACATAACTAAAGAAAAGAAAACACTTTCATCAATGTACACATTGTAACATAAGTAAAGTCGAAGATCAATGTTTTTACATATATTTCATATCTCCAAAAAAATATGATGTTATAGTACAAGATTGGGGTTGACACCCTCAAAATACATATACAGTTGATCATACAATAATCACAACATCTACGTCTATGGCATCGGATGAGTGTCATGATAGTATACAATGGCATTTGCAAGATGTCGAAAGAGTTGTACCAAAGCATCGGGCACACCTACTGTAATACCCCAGGGAGAGCCCCGTGAAATGTATCGATGTTTGTAGGTTGGTGAGCCGAATGTTGATAAGCTTGTAGGCTTATGTGTTATAGGTTGAAGATATTGGATGCTAAGGCCAATAAGCCTGATTTTTGTATATGTAATTATGCAGATCATTAATAAAATTATCCATCACTGTGTGTAGACTGACCACGAAGAAATAGTGATGGGGAACGAAGATTCACCAGGTAGGGAAAGGGATGGGACTGAGAGGCTAGGAAAGAGGGGCTAAGATAGAGGGCTTAACCCGAGGGAATATTATAATATATTCCTAAAAAATGAAAATATTAAAGTGGGAAAAAATAAACCCAGTTATCCTAAGTTCCTGGGAAACAGAACAAATGGTAAATGGAGTGCATGCAACTCTAGGAAGACAGGTGTTGACCTGGGTGCATGCAGTTAAAGCTGGAGAGTCAGCTCGTTGGGGGGGTTTGCCCCCCATTCTCCCATCCTTCTCCTAACTTTCCTAGCCTCCTTCGTGGACCTCTGCATCATGGGTGCGCCTTTGAAACCAGTAACTCAGGAAGCCAACATGTGTTTCCTATGAAGCCTAGAATATTTGTACTTGCCAAAAATGTGTTGTGCCTTATCGAATTGTGGTTGTTTCCATCCCCTGAGCTATATTGAACCTTTGTTGTTGTCCTCACCTTGCTAGAACTGAGTTGAAGCTGGTTGAAGAAGCTTTTTGTCAGGCTCATGGTTTAAGAAGCGGGTTGTCAGGCCCGTGGTTGAAGAGGCAGGTTGTCAGGCCTGTGAGCAACTCTCTCCAGGTGAGAGAGTTTGTTGGGAAGTGATTTTCTCCTAGAGAGAGTCCAGCACCAGCTACGGAGCTCTGAGAATTCATGATCTGACATGTTGTCGAGAACCTGAAAGGGAAGTGGAGCAGTCGATGCATTGTGGAACAATGAAGGTGCATATTCCCAGGGTGGAACGGGCATGTGGGGAATGAGAGTCCGTGAGTAGTGGGCGTAAGAAGGCTCTTAGAGAGAATCCTTCCAGTTGCACTATGCAGTTTCTAGTAACCTCAGCCTAGTATAGGATTCCCTTACCCTGGGTGGAGCTTAGTCCCAGCTCAGGGGTGACCCACTGCTAAGCGTGATGAGCAATGTGGTCTAAGGTTGGGAGGTTCATGGAATGTCTGCACGCAGTTGGTGGATCTCAATTAAAAGATAAGTATTCATTCCCATGTTCATTCACATGTTATGTATTTATATATGTTGTTACATCTATGGTTTTGTCTGGATTACTGCATGTATGCTTTTATGGTTAATTCTACATTAATCTGTGTATAATTAGAATATGTTGTTTGAGTGATTATAGAGACAGAATGTTTAGTATTATTTCTGCATGAATAAGTGGCCTGAATAGAGTACGCTAACTGTTAAGCTAAGAAGGACGTCTGCAGTGATGTTGCTCGGCTTGGTGGCTGGGAACGTCACAAGATGGTATCAAATCTAAGAGAGAGCTATGGTACAGTGATGTTGCCCGGCTTGGTGGTTGGGAACGTCACAAGATTGTATCAGAGCTAAGAGAGAGTTATGGTACAGTGAAATTCTGCAGTGATGTTGCACGGCTTGGTGGCTAGGAACGTCACAAGATGGTATCTGAGCTAAGAGAGAGCTATGGTACAGTGAAATTCCGCAGTGATGTTGCCCGACTTGGTGGATGGGACAGTCACGAGATGGTATCAGAGCCATGGTTTCAACAGTGAGCCTGGATGGGCCATGTTAGTGGAAGCTAAAGCAAAAGTTTAGGGAAAGAATTGTTGTCAAATTGGACAAAATTGAAGTTCAGAGCCCAGTTTTCGACATTGATCCTGAATTCGACCGTATACATGGTTATGGAATCGAAATCTTAGAGCAAATTGTTGTTGAGAAGGATAAAAACTTGAATTTTAGAACATTCCAGAGTCCCAAGAGAACACTTGGACTGTGTTCGGAAACACAGGAGTTGTAGAAAGTTAAGAATGGGCCGCAGAGAAAGAAAACCACAACTTTCATGGTGTTGGACCATAATATCTATTCGGGATAAGAAGAATCCTTCACAACCATCAGATTGAAGGATAATGCAGGAGGGTTAACCTGGAAGCCCTTCGGACTTCGTGACTTCGGAAAAGTTAGGTGTTAAGAAGCAAGAGAAGGGTCGAAGCCCAAAACTTCGAAGTCTCGGAAGAGATCTACACCGTAGATCCGAGGAGAAACATTATCATTAGATCAAGCCAAGAGCAGAACGTAAGATGTGTGGTGAAGAGAGGATCAGAGCCGTCAGATCTACACGCAAGTGGTTGTGAGTCATAGATCTCACGGCAGATCATAACTTCAGAGTTTGGCGGTTGGGAGAAGTGGCGTGTGCTAGTGCACAAACCACCGAAGTTCGAAGTCCCGAAGCAAAAGAGCAGAAGTGGCATGGCAAGATGACGTCGCCAAAGGTGATGTGGACCTTCCTAGACATGCCATGAGCCACTACCTTAGTTTTTGACATATGTACTATGTGGAACGAGAGGGTAAGGAAGTTTGGGAGTCTGGCGTTTGGAAGAATTAGAGTGTGCAAGTGTAGAATCTTCCGAAGTCCCAGAGTTCTGAAGCCCCAGAACCCCAAAGTGACGTGGTTTGTTGATGTCACTCAAAATGATGTGGACACATGGGATGTGTGCCACGTGTTAGAGAGTTAAGAACCGTCATAAGATTGAAATGCAATTAGAATGTGACATTATCACCCACCTGATTGGACCACGTGTCAACTTCGTATGTCCTATCATGTAGCGCTCCTCGAGGTGGCACAAGGTAGTTAAGCATGGTGAAGGAGTTAGTTGGATCGGGCCCACATTAAATTTGGTCACGATCTATCAAGATTGAGGGTAGGGAGGCATTGTGGAGATCCAATATGCGTGGAAGATAATTCTACAAGGCGGTCTCACAATCCAAACCATGGTTTCCCAGAAGGGGTACGTGTCAGCATGAGTACAATTGCAGAACGATCAGCGGGTTACTCCAAAACCATTGACCCATGTCCTTGCAATTTGAAAAGTATAAATTTTGATGTGACTTTTCGGTATCTTATTTCAAGTACAGAAACCGTGGGCCCCAGTGGATGCGTGGCACCAGTTATGAAGTTTGGGGACCTGACACTCTAGAAGAATGGTTCGTAAGGGAATGAAAGGAATAACTTTCTGAAGTTTTGTAACGTCAAGGGGACGTGACGTAATGACGTCACCAAAGGTGACATGGAAGTGTTTGGAAATTAACGATTCGGGGGTGTTGGGGGTGTGTGGATGTAAAATCCTCCGAAGTCCAGAAGCTTTGAAGATCTGAAGTCCTGGAGATCCAATGCCTGAAGTTCCATAGTGGGTGTCAGCCGTTGGATGTTGGGTAGTCATGGACTATTGATCCACCCTACTTCGCGAGTTCGTCAATCCAGCACTCTGAGATATTTGTTGTGATGTGCTTTGAAAACCTCTGAAGCCAAAGCCCAAAGTTTCAAGGCTCTGGATAAGTGCCCAAATCATAAGCATCAGGTCACAGTCATGGTCACATGCAAACCAAGGGCCGAAGAAAAGGGGCTAGCGCCCAAAATTTTGTTTCAGAACGGAACTAGGCTTAGAGATGGAAGCCCGTGGGGTTCTTGACCGATAAAGACCTGCAGAAAATGGAATCCGATATTGTTTTTGTTGAATCAAATTGGTTTATTCTAGAAAATTATTAAAGTCTGATAGCCTGAAAAAACTCGGTTGACTGCAAATTTTGTAGACTGAACCATTGGTAGAACCAAACCGAATTGTTCCACAGTGCAGAGAAATGGAGGGGACACAGAATGCTTTCAGTTCAGAGAATGAAGCTAGAGGAATGGATGTCCATTTGGGAGTTAAAGGATCGAACTCCAATGGGCATAGAGAAGAAATAGATAAGGGGGGAAACATGATGAAAATCATTGAAATATTGCAGAAAGATGTCCAGACTCACCGAGCAGATAACAGAAAGCTCATGAAATCCAGAGAACAATGGGGAGAATTCAACATAAAGTTAATACAAATCTTGGAAAGAATAGAGAAGAAATTGGATAAGGAGAGTGACTCCAGTAAATTAGGAAGTCACAGGTCCCCTGATGAGAAGAAAAAACCAAGGAGTGTTGGCAGACACCATAATCACTCCCAAGGGCACTCCAAGAGGAGGGCGCACGGTAGTTCAAGCCCATCTCCTACCAAAAATCATAGGAGATCTAGAGTGGATGAATTGAAGGGTGAAATGAACAAGATTAAACCTCCTACGTTTGATGGAGAGCACCAGAAGGAGGAAGATGCTGAGACATGGCTTCTTGGCAAAAAGAAATATTTTCAACTGCAAAATTACAACTCTCATGCAGAAGGAAGAATTGCAATGTATCAACTGAAAGGAAAGGCATCCATGTGGTGGAATCAACTTGTGCAGGTGCAACACATTAAAGAGAAAAATGTTACTTGGAAGGAATTCAAGAAACACTTTGAAAATAAATATTTAACTAAGAGATACTATGACAAAAAGATGAAAGAGTTCTTTGAGCTCAAATTGGGTAGCATGACCATTGATGAATATGAATGAAGGTTTTTGGAATTGTTGAAGTATGTCCCTTTCATCAAAGATGAGACTGTCAAAATTCAAAGGTATCTGAGTGGACTGCCATCTTCCATCAGTGACAAGATCCAGTATGATGATCCTAAAACTATGGAAGAAACTATAAGGAGAGAAAAATGCTTATATGAGTAGCAAAGAGAAAATCCCACTTTCCGAAAGGCTTGGGAGGACAAGAAGAAGTTCAAGAAAGAGCAGAGGCAGAAGGGAAACAAGCCTCCCTTTTTCAGAAATAGTCCTCAAGGAAAGTCATATTTTAGAGAGCAGAGAATGGATGAGGTAGGGGGACAAAGGCCAAGGCAGATGCCCATTCAATGTTGGGGTTGTCATGAACACCAAAAGTATACAGATTGTCCTCACAAAAATGGTAAGGTGAGAGCTGTCCACAATGATCAACAAGTAGAAACAGTGGAAGACATGGGTAGAAATGTACCAGGATCTATGCAGCCCTGGACAACAAGCAAGTAGAATATCAGTCACATATGATTGAAGTGGAAGGTATGATCAATAATCACACCATTTCTATTTTAATTGATTCAGGGGCTATTCATAGTTATATAGATCCTAAGATGGTGGAAAGTTTGATTTTTCCAAGAAACAAGCATGGAAAATCTTGGTTAGTGTAGCTGGCTATAGGAGCCAAAAGAAAAGTTACTGAAATGGTTAAGTCATGTCTCATGAACATGAATGGACTGAGCATAAGGCAAGATTTGAACATCTTACCTTTAGGTTCCTATGACTGTCTAATTGGTATGGACTGGTTGGACCAACACCATGCCATTTTAGACTGTCATAACAAGGCATTCACTTGCTTGGATGAGGAAGGAAATCAAAGAACAGTCCAAGGAATTCCCAGAGCAGTTGCTATCAGAGAAATCTCAGCAATGCAGCTGAAGAAGTGCTACAGGAAAGGTTGTCAAATATTTGTAGCCCATATGGAGGAAGCATCTAAGGATAAAGTACCAAATCTTGAGGATCATGCAGTCCTAAAAGATTTTGAAGATGTGTTCAAGGAGGTACCAGGACTACCTCCAAAGAGAGATATTGATTTCTCCATAAACATGATGCCTGGAGTAGCTCCAGTGTCAAAGACTCCTTACAGAATGAGTACACCAGAGCTGAAGGAACTGCAAATGCATCTTGAAGAGATTTTGAAGAAGGTGTATATACGCCCAAGTGTATCAACTTGGGGTGCCCTAGTCTTGTTCATAAAGAAGAAAGATGGGACAATGAGATTGTGCATTGATTTCAAATAGTTGAACAAAGTGACTATAAAGAACAAGTATCCCTTACCAAGGATTGATGATATTTTTGATCAATTGAAGGATGCAAAGATATTTTCGAAGATATATCTCAGGTCAGGGTACCATCAGGTAAGAATCAAAGAGGAGGATATCAGCAAGACCACCTTTAGGACAAGGTATGGTCATTATGAGTTCACAGTGGTGCCATTTTGGTTATCAAACGCACCCATTGTTTTTATGTGCTTAATGAATGGTGTTTTCGAGGAATATTTGGACAAGTTTGTCATTGCCTTTCTGGATGACATCCTTGTATATTCCAAGTCATAGGAAGAGCACGAGCATCATTTGAAGATGGTGTTGCGTGCACTAAGAGAGCATCATATGTATGCCAAATTGAGCAAGTGCTCATTTTATCAAAACAGAAGTCACTACTTGGGGCATATCATTTCAAAAGATGAGATAGTCATGGATCCTGAGAAGATAGAATCCATTAGAGAATGGCCAGCACTGAAGAATGTGATAGAAGTCAGATCCTCCATGGGTCTAGCTGGTTATTACAGAAGGTTCATTGCAGGGTTCTCAAGAAGAGCTCACCCCATCACTTCCTTGCAAAGAAAAGGGAAGAAATTTCAATGGACAGAAGAATGTGAAAGAAGCTTCCAGCAATTGAAGCAGATGTTAACCAGTGCTCCAATTCTGAAGATTGCAGATCCGAATGATGATTTCATGGTTTGCACAGATGCATGTAAGGAAGGACTAGGAGGAGTCCTCAACCATAATGGGTTTGTAATATGTTATGGGTCTAGAAAATTGAAAGAGCATCAAAGGCTCTACGCCACTCATGATTTGGAGTTGGAAGCCATTGTACACGCACTAAAGAAATGGAGACATTACCTCATGGGAAAGAGGTTTGAACTCAAGACAGACCATCATAGTCTAAAGTATTTGTTTGATCATCCTACCTTGAATGATAGGCAGAGCAAATGGTTGGAATTCCTCTGTGAGTATGACTTTGATATCAAGCACATCAAAGGAAAGGAGAACAAAGTGGTTGACGCACTCAGCAGGAGAGTGCATGAATTGCATGCTACATCCATCAGCATGTATCAGACGAATCTTCAAGGCAGAATTTATGATGTTGCAAATTCAGACTTGCAGTACATGGAATTAGTAACAAAATTGCAGCAAGGGAAAATGCAGCAGAAAGTTGAGGATTATGGGTTGGGAATTGATGGAATCCTTAGGTATAGAAACAGAGTCTATGTAACCAATTATTAGGAATTGAGGAGTTTGATTTTAAAAGAGATGCACAATGTGCCTTATGCAAGACACCCAGGATATCAGAAAACAGTTTCAGCAGTCAAGAGCCAATATTATTGGCAAGGCATGAAGAAAGAAATTGTTGAATACATAGCTAAATGTTTAGAATGTCAAAGGGTAAAGACGGATCATAGACACCCAGCTGGTTTGCTACAGCCGTTACCCATTCCTGAGTGGAAGTGGGCAGTGGTGACAATGGATTTCATCACAGGATTACCCCGAACAAACAAGCAACATGATTCCATCATGGTGGTGGTGGATAAGTTTACTAAAGTTGCCCATTTTATTCCATTGAAGACTACTCACAAGGAAACTAATGTTGTAGATATATATATGAGGGAAGTAGCACGATTTCATGGCATACCCAAGACAATTGTGTCTGACAGAGACCCAAAATTTACCTCAAAGTTTTGGAAAGGGTTATTCAAGGGGTTCAGAACGAACTTGAACTTCAGTACAACCTATCATCTGGAGTCTGATGGGAAAATAGAGAGGGTGAACCAAGTGATAGAAGACATGCTAAGGATGTATGTGATGGACAAACCTTCTAAATGGGAGGATTATCTACACTTGGTATAATTTTCTTACAACAATGGGTATCAAGCATCACTAAAGATGAGCCTATTTGAAGCACTTTATGGCAGAAAGTGCAACACCCCAGTAAGCTGGGATAACCTAGCTTATAGGGCGGTGGTTGGGCGAGAGATGCTCAAGGAAATGGAAGAAAAAATGCTAAAGATTAAGCAAAATTTGACGGTTGTCCGGGATAGGCAGAAGAGCTATGCTAATAAGAACACAACTCACAAAGAGTTTAAAGTGGGGGATCATGTATTTTTGAAAGTGAAAGCCAACATAAGCTCCCTGAAGTTGGGAAATTGTTCAAAGATGGCAGTCAGATATTGTGGACCGTTTGAAATCCTAGAGAGGATTGGTCCAGTAGCTTATATGCTTTCATTACCTTCATCTATGTCTATACATAGTGTGTTTCATGTGTCTTTGCTTAAGAAATATATACCTGATGCTAATCATGTTATCGATTGGAATGTGATTCAAGTGGAGCAAGAAAGCGCTTTTCGAGTGCATCTGGTGCGTATACTGGACCAGAAAAGCAAGCAGCTCTAGAATCGAGCCATAGGGCTTGTAAAAGTCTAGTGGACCTGGTATGGTGCTAAGGACACTACAAGGGAGCATGAAGATGCTATGCGGTCAGAGCACCCTCATTTTTTGAAGATTTTGAAAGTCTTGCAGTTATTATGTAAATGTGTTGCACTGACAACAGTGCAAAAATAAGGGGAGGGGATTGTAATACCCCAGGCTGAGCCCCGTGAAATGTACTGATGTTTGTAGGTTGGTGAGACGAATGTTGATAAGCTGGTAGGCTTATGTGTTATAGGATGAATATCTTGGATGTTAAGGCCAATAAGCCTTATTTTTGTATATGTAATTATGCAAATCATTAATAAAATTATCCATCGTTGTGTGTAGACTGACCACGAAGAAAGAGTGATGGGGGACGAAGCTTCACCAGGTAGGGAAAGGGATGGGATTTAGAGGCTAGGAAAGAGGGGCTAAGATAGAGGGCTTAACCCAAGGGAATATTATAATATATTCCTGAAAAATGAAAATATTAAAGTGGGGAAAAATAAACCCAGATATCCTAAGTTCCTGGGAAAGGGAATGAATGCTAAATGGAGTGCAAGTAGCTCCAGGAAGACAGGTGTCAACCTAGGTGCATGCAGTTAAAGTTGGAGAGTCATCTTGTTGGGGGGGTTCGCCCCCCATTCTCCCATCCTTCGCCTAATTTGCTTGGCCTCCGTCATGGACCTCTACATCGTGGACGCACCTATGAAACCAATAACTCAGGAAGCCAACCTATGTTTCCTGTGAAGCCCAACATATCTGTACTTGCCAAAACCGTGTTGTGCCTTATCGAATTGTGGTTGTTTCCATCCCCTGAGCTATATTTGAACCTTTGTTGTTGTCCTCACCTTGCTGGAACTGATTTGAAGCTGGTTGAAGAAGCGAGTTGTCAGGCATGTGGTTGAAGAAGTGGGTTGTTTGGCCCGTGGTTGAAGAGGTAGGTTGCCAGGCCTGTGAGCAGCTCTCTCCAGGTGAGAGAGTTTGTTGGGAAGTGATTTTCTCCTAGAGAGAGTCCAACACCATCTATGAAGCTCTAAGAATTCCTGATCCGGCCTGTTTTCGAGACCCTGAAAGGGAAGTGGAGCAGTCGATGGACTATGGAACAGTGAAGGTGCATATTTCTGGGGTGGAACAGGCATGTGGGGAATGAGATTCTGTGAGTAGTGGGCGTAAAAAGGCTCTTGGAGAGAATCCTTCCAGTTGCACTGTGCAGTTTTCGATAACCTCAGTCTAGTCTAGGATTCCCTTACCCTGGGTGGAGCTTAGTCCCAGGTCGGGGGTGACCCACTGCTGAGCATGATGAGCAGCGTGGTATAAGGCTGGGAGGTTCATGGAAGGTTTGCACGCAGTTGGTGGATCTCAATTAAAAGATAAGTAGTCATTCCCTTGTTCATTCACATGCTATGTATTTATATATGTTGTTACATCTATGGTTTTGTCTGGATTACTACATGTATGTTTTTATGGTTGATTCTACATTAATCTACGTATGGTTAGAATATGTCATCTGTGTGCTTATTGAGACAGAATGTTTAGTATTATTTCCGCATGAATAAGTGGCATCAATAGAGTACGGTAATTGTTAAGCTAAGAAGGACGTCCACAGTGATGTTGCCCAGCTTGGTGGTTGGGAATGTCACAAGATGGTATCAGAGCTAAGAGAGAGCTATGGTATAGTGAAATTTCGCAGTGATGTTTCCCGGCTTGGTGGCTAGGAACATCACAAGATGGTATCAGAGCTAAGAGAGAGATATGGTACAATGAAATTCCGCAGTGATGTTGCCCGACTTGATGGCTAGGAGCGTCACAAGATGGTATCAGAGCTAAGAGAGAGCTATGGTACAGTGAAATTCTGCAGTGATGTTTCCCGGCTTGGTGGCTAGGAATGTCACACCTACCACATGTCGTTGCATCGCCTATGACAGATTCTCCACCTGAACCATGGGAATCCTCTACGTCAAACAAGAGAGGTTTCCCTGCACATTTTTAAGCACTCTATCAATGTCCCCTCTCGCTGCCTCATCCCCCCGATGCCTTCGTCAGTGTCGTGGAAGTCTGTCCAGTAGTCGTGGACCCACATCTACGTCACATACATGTTTAGTTAGTACTTGACATCATCCAAAAATATTTTTGTTTTCTTATACAAAAATACAAAAAAATGAAATATTCAAAAAACTTTGACATGCCTATGTCTCCATAGACGGAACCTGGTTGTAACGGCATGTCTGGATCTCCTCTAAAGTCAATCCCTGCATAAGGATAGTCCTCCAGAGACATCACCTATTGACTCCACCAAAAGAAAAAATCATCATTGTAGGGTGTTGGCACCCTACCACCCCCCTGTTGCCTCATCACCTCGGTCCACCATTCCATGGCTAGACCATGAGGTCCATGCGGAACAATCTCAACTCTAGGGCTCAAGCATAGAACCCACTCGAAGAAAAAACTACAAAGGATAGACGTGAACCCAAAGTTCCTCTTTCTACCCAGTTTGCAGTCTATCAGTTGGCTCTTCATGTTGGCCAGCAGTGAGGTGCATCAGTCATAAACCGTGGGTCGCAAGCACTCCACTGAATAGAACATAAGTGGCCTCGATGCCTGGTGCAAAGAGGCCGACCCTGTGATCCGTGTTAACACCAAGACAACAATCTTGAGACTCAGATTGTCGATCGCTCTAATTGGGAGTTGTCTCCCTACCTTCTCGGTCCCTATAATGCAATGAGTGGTTATATAATCCTCTATGTTCATGCCACTTCCATCTCCACGGGCTTTGAGGTTTACCACCTCACCCCAATGCGACAATCTTGTCAAGAAGTAGATGTCCTCAACTTCAATCCTTAATGGTTGTCCATCAAGGTTGAAGGTCTCAGTATCTGGATCCCAGTAGTTCATAAGCAACTAAAGCAGTCTCACTTTGTTGGCAAATGTTTAACAGGTAGAGCATGCTTGTCATTGATGGCAAGTACAACAGTGAAGATGGCATGAGTATAGGAAGAGTGTAACAGACGGGCATCAGAAGTAGTTTGGGAAGACGCTGCAGAGCAAGCCCGATAAGTTCAGAAGAGATAGTCCATATGATTCTTGGCAGGTTATTAGGCAAAGTAAGCTTGTCATTGATGGCAAGATCAGAGTATGCAGCGAAGGCAAAACAAGGACAAAGTGTAAGCTTGGAGGAGAAGCGTCGGTGATCGTTGGATCCCATCCTGAATTCCTAATGACCGTCAGATCTCAATGTAGACAAGAGGAGCGCGCAGATATGGAGGATAGATCTCGGGCGTTAGATCCAAGCGCAGGACCCAACCACCGTTGGATTGAGGAGAACCTGCACGATCCTTAAAGCACAAGGAGAAGCGGGCGTAATCGTGACTTAATCTGAGTCGTCAGATCGAGGTTGAATCTGGACCGTTGATCCCTGTCCATGTCGTACTTTCGAGGATCGCGAGTTAAACATGTCAAAGATTATTAACATCAGGAATCGTGATATGCAATATTACGATTTAATCGCAGCCGTCAGATCAAGATAAGATCTGGACCGTCGATCTGACTCACGTCAGCAAACCACGTCAACTAGGAACACGTGGCACAACCAGGTAATGACAAGTGTCAGACTGATTCAACATTTCAGGCACA
>JASDQU010500815.1:59462-72979 GCA_032191745.1 Picea mariana | reverse complement strand
TTTTTTGGCCGATTTTCTCATAAAAATCGGCTCTTGGAAAAAATCGCGATTTATCGCGATTTTGCCGATTTATCGGCGATTTTTACAACACTGAATGATCTACATCTGCACATCAGTGTTTTGAAATTTTCCTTAAATTTAAAGTTTTACTGGTTCATACACTGGTTAATACTCTTTGTAGTATGTACTGCTTACAAAGCCTTTGAAACTGTCATCTTTTATGCCATTGAGAAGAGATCTAACCTTGATCTGTTTATAAGTAAAATTTGTTAGAGTTTTACTTGATTGCTCAGTTAGTATTTTCCTCAGCATGGCGCAGCAGTGATATGCCTCATCAGATTCATACTATCTTGGTTCCTGTGCACAGCATGATGGGGAGTTGATGATGGCACAACACTAGGCTGTTTTTGGAGGCGAGCTGCAGATTTGTAGGAGAGGTAGAGGGCGCATGCATACATGAGATACGGTTGGGTTTAGCTCAGTGCATGAGATATGATTGGGTTAAGGTTAATTTATCTGAGTGCAGAATCTGCTTACCATGGTCTGAAATTTAACAGTATTATGACTGCCTTTACTAGCTTTAAACAAAGTACCTAGTATACTAGTCAATGGAATTTGTTGGAAACTGCTTTTTTCCTTAAAACTACCTTGTGTTGTGAGTTTATTATAGTTGTTATTTTCTTTACATTAGAAAGCATCTGCCAACTTAAGTAATTACTTTAGCCGGTAGTCTGATGCAGTGGGTATTGTCTTGTCTCGCCTCCATTGTGTCATTCTACTTGAGTTGCATTTGTGTAAACAGATCATATTGTCTATCTCTGTAAGGTATTAGGTAGCAGCCCTCTCCATACCGTCCTGCTAAATATATGGCATACTGGCTTTTTGCAGAGCAATACTTACCATTTTCAACCAATAGTATTGCATTACAACCACAAAAGAAGAGGTACAACCACATTCAGTGGAGAGACATGTTATATTTTATTTGTTTCCTTCAGCACCCTTGTCATTTTGGGTTCATAAATAACCACTTTCCATGAGAGCACTTAAGTGCATTCACTTTTACCTTGCAGAGTTATATACTTACACCTTTTGCCTTTTATATACAGTTTTCGTAATGTAGAGAGACAACTTGCTAAATGGTAATTACTCTATTGTATGAGTTCTTATGTGGCCTTTATCTGTTCTTAATTTATCTTAAATCTCATGTTTTCTAAAAATTTATGAAGGGGTATGTGAGAGAAATGCTATAAATATTGTTTGGCCTGTGGCAGTGTTTCACAGAATTCCTCTGTTTTAAATTTGATTCTACTTTAGTCTTTATGAAGTTAAAATGGAAATGATATTTTTTCTTGCCTGAATAAAGTTTAAAATAGACRAGAGAGAAGCATCAAATTCAAAATATTGATACTTACCYAAAAGAGTTAWGTATTTACAAAAAATTCTAGAGAAGGTGTTTGAACACGAGCATTGACTTTAGTCATCGGAGAAACCTAACTGAGCATTTAAGCTGAAGCTTAACTTTAACAGAACCTAAAATYATGAAATAGCTGCAGACATGGATGTATTGCAGTGTTAATACAAGAGCCATTAGGGAAACAGATACAGAATGACCAAAACTAATCAAAGTGGAGTGGTATCTCTCCTGGATCAGGGGAAATCATGGTGATTCAAGCCATTGATTCAGTCCCAGAGGATGAGGCACACCAACTGAGAGTGGATATCATTAGAGAACAGAAAAGAGGACACATGTTTACTGAATCTTCTTTCTACAGTATGGTAAATAAATAGCAGATCAGAACATGAACGCAATTGCATGTCACTGGCTACTTCTGGTCAATACTAAATGATAATCCTTCATTACATTCAAGTCAAATTCCTGACAGGAGACCAGACAGTCACTGTACATCAACTTGGCTGTTACATCTTGCTATGCATTTTTAAACTGTATATACTAATGTACGTTGGTTATCAGAAACCTGTCTCTGACATAGGAAACTTTTATACAGATAAACTTAGCAAGATTCTACTCATTTACTGTCTATAAACATGCCATATCTTAATACTTGAGTTTGAGAGCAGAGTTCTCTCTCTATAGAGGAAGATGGCAAGGGTCCATCAAGGATTCTTTGTTATATGTGGTAGGATGTTATGATTATTTCCATATTCAAGATGGTAACAATTAATCACATTCATCCCTCTGATTCACAGTTCAATTCCACTATGTAAACAATGAACATTAGACATCTCATTCACAACATACATGCCAGGAGAATGTAAAATAGACGAATTTAATAAATGAATCTCAAAGGGTTTGGAGTCTGACAAGTTGTGAGGCAATGATTCTAGGTTGTGAAGTGAAAAAAAGAAAAGTCCATTCTATGGCGTGGCATGTCTTTTGGGCATGTTCTCAGAAAAAAATTATGGTTGTCAGTGACGTTACCAACCAGGATTGATAGTTTGGTGATTGCTAATCAAGAATGCCAGTCAATTGAAAATTTATTCAAAGCAGTTGTTTATGTGCCATAAAAATTTGTTTAAGTTTGAGATCTTTTTTGGCATCAATTTTAAACTTTAAATTGTAACCATAAGCATGCCTAAGCACATGAAGTCACAGAATTTTTTTATCTCAAGACTAATATTTATGTGTCAGTGCAGATGTTAAAAATTGGTCTGTTCTTCCAAAAATACTTGCTGTGGTTTATGTAATTTTCCATGAATGAGGGGAAAATATTTAATAGAAGTCTTATAGTTGAGTCCCTTTACATTTGGCTTTAGGCATTCATGTACATGACACTCGGTATCATAGTTCGTTGTTTTGGTAAATTGAATCTTCTTTGTGAGGTCATTCTCTTCAGCTATCAGAAATGTCATGGTAATAATAAGAAATGATTATGTCAATGTGGAATAATTGTGTTGTTTGTTGTATGTTTTTCAGTGGAATGCTTTGTATGTTGAGAACATGCTTAGAGTGGAGAGCAGTGCTGTTGGGGAAATTATTGGTAGTAGAATACTTATGGCAGTGGTGGACAGGCTTATTGAAATTGATGTAAGTAACCAGGCATCTTTAACAGAAAACCAATGTGCATTGTTGATATCTCTTATTTCTAAAATTTTGGTTTTTAGTAATTAAATTCTAGATTTTTGGATCATTGGTGTTAGAAGGTTGTCAAAATGCCCATATTATTGTATTTACAATCTAGGTTGAAATAAAATGGGAACACATTTTACATGAAGACTCAAGCAAGGTCTACATATTTGACATGGAAATGGAAGATGATGAAGAAAATGAAGAACCTGGGAAACCTGGTAGTGAGGTATAACTTGTATAGTGTTCCTTGAAATTACTTTGAATTACAGTAACTGGCTTGCATGTTCCAGGACATACACAATTCTTCCCATTTTGTACAAGTTTTTCTCTAATTGCATTTGATTGATTTGGGTTGTAGGCAAATGTCGAATTGCCAAAATCTTCTTCTATGCAGAGTCTGGGGGGTGTTGCAGATAAGATGGATATATTAATGGAAATGACTATAGAGCATCTGAAAGTATGTGCTGATGAGGGTCGCCTGCCACAGGTGAAATAATTATTTATTTAGCCAGCTTGAACTGTATTGTTGGTCAACTAAAGTTGGCAGTTTTTCAAAATCATGCATAATTGATCTATTTTTCTCTTGACATCTAAATTCTTTCCATTGTTTTTGTGAATAGGTCTACGATACACTCATGCACTCATTTCAATCAACTATTTTGAATACTCACAAGTCCAAGTTTACTCAGGTAATGTCAAAAATGTTTGGTTTTCAAAGAGTAAATGGAATGTTTCAATGATGCTTTCTCATGCTGGATACTTAATGAAATGTATTAGCTGTAACTATCTGTTAATGCAACATGTTAAAACTTTTTCACATTGAATGGCATGTCTTGTAAACATGCAATGAAGGCCTTAACATTCTGAATAGTGGGTCCCCATGGAAGTGGAATTTATGTTTTGCATGCAATTTTGAGTTGCAGAATTCTTCTTTCCGAGCAATTCAAGTTTTTGTAATGTTTTTTACCTATTCCACTCAGCAAGGCACTAGAAAAATAACAGTGTGTTAAAGGTGTCTGAAATGATGGTTTATATAATATCCCTGACATGTTTCTTATTCTAGGCATTTGAATAGTGTCCGGCGTCACAACTATGTTGTCTTCTTTTCTAGTTTTAGTTGTGTTTTCATGAAAAAATCCTTCATATCAATGAAATAGCCACTYGAAGGATATAACTTATTCAGTGAATGGATTTTCTTGATATTTTCCAAGTCACTGGAGAGCCCTATTTGGATTCTGAAGTTACTGGTGATATTTTTTTCTACATGGAACATCTGGGTGTAAAGGGCGTGCAAGGTAGAGGTCTGTAGAAGTAAAACAACCATGTGCGGGAGGGAGGCTTTATCTAAGGTCCAGTCTAATATAGTGAGCAGTTGTAAGAAAGCAGCCCCTTATAACATTTTGTAAGAAAACAGGCTAATGGGTTTTTCTTTTCAACATTTGATCCATAGTTTTTAAAACTGGAACCGGACATCAAACTGGTCACCTATCAACTCGGACATCGAACCGGAACTGGATCGACTTGGAGCGGTTTGATTTCAACGACTCGGTTCAATAAAAAATACATTAAATAATTAAATTTTAATGACAACATTTATTTTAAATCTTTCAAACCATGATTCCAAACCATTAAAGACAAAATATGCAAAGTTTGCTCATCTATATACCATGTAAGTGTGTATATATCAAAATGGCATCGAGTGCAATACATATCAGCAACAAAATACATAATCAGTGAGGCTCTAAATGGCCTCTATAGTCCATAATGCCCAGGTAGCCCCCTTCCCTGGCCACTGAATGACAAGTTTCCTATGTTGGCCCTTGCAATTTCTGAAGCAGAGAAGCCTCTGGAAGAACAGCAGCAGAATAATGATGGTTGGGAATTCACTGTTCCCAAGTCCGAACCGCTAACTAAAGGCTGGTAAGGGCCATCTAACAATTATAAAGATGACCAGCCCCCTGCATCTGTAATGGTTCCCGCTGCTGCAAATTTTTTGTGTTTCTATGATGATTAATTATGGACTTTGGTTTCAGTGGTCGCCAACATGGAAAATTAATGTTCTTGGACTTGGATACTCTTTTGTTCCTCATGTTCAAARTAAACAATTGCCATACCAACTCATTTGAGGAGGATATTCGAAATTTTATAAGCCATTTAAAATTTCATTTTCAAGTTTTAGCAGAAACTTGAAATTATATATTCTTCCTTCATACCCGATGGTAAGCCCATTCTCATTGCGGATGAACTCTACAAGGTCTCCATAGTGCTAACTGGCTAACGATGTTAAATAAATCTGTCACTATCAACTATAATAGTTTCACTGTGCTCATCCCAGCTGGAATCTCATGTTTGATATCAACGACCGGTTTGATATCGAACTGGATTCAAGCCGGCCGGTTCGACAGGTTTGATATCGAACTGGATTCAATCTGGCCGGTTCGATACCAAACCGGGCATCGGGCCGGGTCGATTTGGTCACCTATCAACTCGGCTGGTTTGGCGGTTTGATAACGACCCGGTCCGGTTTTAAAAACTAGGATTTGATCACAAGCTTTGGTTTGCAGGGGCATTTTTCAGAACTACTACATAGCAAGCTGTTAGAATCGATCGTATTGAATACCATACACACAGATAACAGAGCACTGTTTGTTATTATATTTTTAGGCAGCTAATTTTGTTTTCAGTAGTATTTGAGATCCTCATTTTCTTTGTTGATATTGAAGAACTGCCAGTTTGTGGTTTAGTTTTCATCTGCAAAGCTTTTTGTTATCTATTTCATTGCACCAAGAGAAGCGAGGTATATTCAACAATCCAGGTGGAAGTGGGGAGTGATTCATAAACTCTTCGTGTGTTTGTACATATAATCTAGTGGTACATAATACATTGAATCTAGATGGTGCATTTGGTGCAATGACGATTGACACAAGCACAGACATATTTAAGGCCAGGTCTGATATGCCCCTCGAGATAGCAATGCTCGAGGATGCATGTCCTGAGTTCACACAAATGGTTGATGTTCAAATATTGGAGACAGATGCAAACTTCAGGTGCATACATATCAGACCTGTGTTTAGAGGGTTCTGTGCTAGTTTTATAGAATAGCGATTTGCAATAAAATATGTCACTCAGTACTTCGAATAACATCAAATTTTTGAAATAACTGCATAGGGCGAATGTTAAGGTGGCAAGTCATTTAATTTACTGGTAGACTATTTTCTGTATTGAATTTCCAAGTAAAGTGCCATATAGGGAAGAGCTTGTAGAAATGAAACCAAACTTGAGGAGGCTTAATCTTAATGTCCTATCCATTATATTTAGCTTTGGCCAGAAAGTAGAATTGTGAAAATTTGTTCAGTTGGTATTGTCTGTCAATATCCAGAAACAAGCTCAATCATAAGGATTCAAATATTATACCCTATTATAGTATTCTAAGTGATTATTTCAAATTGAAAAAATCATACTACATAGATATGTAGGTGAATATTCAATGAAAAAATACAATATACTATTTAAAATTGTAAAGTTTGGCGAATATTATCAATATAAGCATATTTTATGTAAAAGATAGGCGAAAATTTAAAGTAAAATTGGCCAATTTGTGAATTTATTTTTTGGAAAAAGGCCTCAAAATAGCCAATTGGTGAAAATTCACTCCTAAAAAATACCCTGGCTCAATGCCCTCGGGGACACATTTTCCTACAGCATATCATAGCTGTTTGTACTATGCAGTGGATGTACTGTAGTCTATGGAATCTATGTTTTCCCCATTCTTTGGGGGACACATTTTCCTACAGCATATCATAGCTGTTTGTAGTATGCAGTGGATGTACTTTAGTCTATGGAATCTGTGTCTTCCCCATTCTTTGGGGGACACATTATTCTTGCCAAATTCAGCTGTCAATTCTTTTGTTTTCCAGTTTATCCCATTTTTATTTAGGTTCTCTCCCTGTGTACATTGCCATCTTGATCCGTATCCTGAAAGTCATACCTATATTTATTATTTTCAAATACTTCATATGCAAATCAGCCAATCTAAAACAAACAGGGAAACAATGATACTCTTTTTATAATTTGATTGGTTGGGTTCTTAGTATAACAATAATTGAAGTAATTAGTATTATATATACAAGAGTTGGGTTCTTTTATGTGCAAAATACATGCCTATTTATTGCTGAATTACTTAATGTCTTAAAATTGGGTTGGTATTATTGTTCACTGGTTTGACTGGTTTTTCCATACAACATTGCTTGCAGTTTCTTGTCTTCTATCTATGCTCTCTGGCTCCAAAGACGTGTGGTGCAAACTTTGCATCAATGCTCTGTGACATTTTTGTCAATAAATCTCGCCCGTCGAATACAAGGTATGGTAAATCTGAGAGCCATCTTTATATCTAGTGACATAGCAGATAAACGCAAATGACATTCTGTAGTACTTGGGTTAATAAGCTTATTAATAATGGAGCAGTATACTGTTCATTGTTTTAAACTTTATAGAACCTACAATTGTATTTGCACAACCCAAAAATTAATAAATAAAAGTTATTATTTTTTTAAAAGTCTCTTTTGCTATTTTTTGTCCTCAACTCACTTTTATTGTTAGATATTTGCATTAGTGCAGTGGAACATTTTGTTGTATTATATTGTTTGTGTGGAATGCATCCATAGCATTGTATTTGTTACCTCTAATTTAAATTGTTCCATACAATACTTGAAGCATATATTTTCTGCCATTATTTGACAAATAGAGTAACAGAATTGCACGTGTTTCTGCATTAGTGGCATATTTTTCATTTGGATGTGAAGTATGGTTATGTAGATTAATAATTCATCTGTAGCAAATGGTCATGATAAGGTAGCCTATGTGGGTGGGATGAACCAATCATATAACACTTTTGAAATGTTATCCTTTGCATGAGATTCGATAAGGTCAAAGGGTAAGAATACAACTCAGACTTGATAGACCATGTGGGTGGATGGGATCAATCATATAACTCTATTTGAAATGTTATTTGAGTGGGCTTAACGGTTAAGAATGTGTGTGTCCTCCTTGGAGGTCACAAGTTGAATCCTAAGGGTGGTAGGGTATGTACACCTTTGTAGGGGGGTCTCATACATCAATTTGGCACCTGGCTAGGTTGCGACCTTATATTAGATTATTACTATTTATAATTACTTGCGTGATTTGCCTTGGTGAATGACTTGGCAAGGTCTAAGAGTAAGAATACAACTTGGACTTGATAAAAATTCAATTGACTTATAGGACCATTTTTTCTTTTTATAGTGATGTCCAAGTTCCATTTTTTCGTGTCGAACTTACGAGGTATCAAAAGCCTGTGAGTTTCTCAAGGGTCAAACTCATCATTTTTGAGTTTGACTTGACGATGACTAGCATTTTTGAAAATGTTGCATATATTACATTAAGAATGAAGTTACTTGTATACCAAGATTATTACATCTTGGAGCTAGAGAGTGGTCAGACAAGCTTMCCCCTACCTACTTTAGCAAGGAGGGCAAGCATATTCGCTTGGATCTTGACTTGAAGACTACCTACACCTTTGTTGGAAAATGACAATCCTTGCACAGAGTTGGTTAGCACAGTTCTAGTATATTTGCTTGGACCTAGATTTGAAGATTACCKACACCTTTGTTGAAAAATGACAGTCTTTGTAGAAAGTTGGATAACATAGTGCTTACTTGGATTGGTTTTGGCAGATAACATAGTTAYGACTTGCCAATCATGCTATTGTGATTAGTCATATTAACTTGCCATCATGTTATGGCTCTAACTCAAACATAAAGTGATTAGGAACTCCTTGCCAAAATATGCATACACATCATTTAGAGTTGAATCAATAAGATAAAAAGGTAAAAGTTTGTCACATTGAGTTTGTTGATTCTACTTTCACGGGTTTACCCTGGAAACCCTTAACTAGGAAAACTAATGAACTTAGAGCCACACCTCTTCCTCATTGTATTGACAAAAATAGTTTACAATACAATATACATGCATTTCACAACCTCGTTCATTCCTAATCCACAATGTGGTATTAGATTACAATGGGTATAAAACCATGGGATGAAACCAACCAAAACCCATAAATACACCTCTACAAAATAAGGAGCCAAATTTTTTTCCCATGGCCTCGTGCCCTTGAACTCTCGCTTGGGGGGGGGGATATTGGCCCCCCAAATACCCTAGCCAGGGTTGTGACCTTGGGCCCCACAAAACATGTTGAGGTGCACAGTCTATACTTGCAAAGAATACAACACATCCAACAATCTTCCACTTGTTGAATACTTTGTAGCAAGACCCAGATAGTCACAAAATCAAGTGCATAGAAGGGGTAAATTAAATTGGGCCCCTCTTTGTGGGTCCCCTGCCAGATTTGGTGCACCTCCAAATCTAGCAAACCCTTCCTCTCTAATTCCAATTCTAACACTCCCTCTTAGAGAGGAAGGTGTTTATCTCTGAAGTAGACAAAGCTTGACCTTGGCAATGCCTTGGTCAGAATATCTGTTGTCTGCTCTCCTGCTGGTAAGTATCGAAGTTTTGTTTTTCCCCGCTGAACACAGTCTCTGATGTGATGGTACTTGATCTCAATGTGTTTGGAGTGGTCATGAAACATTGGATTTTCAGAGAGCTTAATGCAGCTCTGATTGTCATAGTGTATGACTGTGGGCTCCAAGCCCTGACCAAAAAGTCCCACAAGAAGCTTCCTCAACCAAATTGCCTCGTAGGTAGCCATGCTGGTAGCCATATACTCGGCCTCAGCTGAGCTCAATGCAACTGATCTTTGCTTCCTGCTGAACTAGGAAACAACGATTGACCCAACACTGAAAGCACACCTTGAAGTGTTTTTTCGATCAATAAACTCCGTTGCCCAATAAACATCGATGAAGCCTTGAAGCCTCACGCCATCAACTTGCCTGTACCACAAGCCATAATCTATTGTACCCCGGAGATATCGCAACACATGTTTAGCAACAACCCAATGTAGCTTAGTGGGATCCACCATAAACTGGCTCAACTGGTTAACTGCAAAAAATATGTCGGGCCGTGTGTTAGTGAGATAAATCAACGACCCTGAGAGATGCCTGTATAATGTGGCATCATCCCTCTTGGCTCTGCTAGAGTCCACCTTCTTCCAGTTGGTTACTAGAGGAGTGGCCATGGCCCTGCAATCCTGCATGTGAAATCTCCTGAGAATCTGCTCTGCATATCTACCTTGTCCCAAGAAGGTCTCACCATCACCCTGCCAAACCTCCAATCCAAGGAAATAGTGCATCAACCCTTAATCGTTCATCTCAAACTCACGTGCAAGGTCCTCCTTGAAGTCCTGGATCAAGCTATCTGCTCATGTCAATATCAAGTCGTCTACATAGAGCACAAGAATGAGCAACTGCCCCTCAACCACTATGTAGTAGAGGTTTGGATCTGCTTCACACTTGGTAAAGTCTAGTCTGAGAAGGTAGTTGTTAATGTGGGCGTACCAAGCCCTCGGTGCCTGCTTAAGCCCATAAAGAGCTCTCTTCATCCTGTAGACATGCGTGTCTTTGCTGAAGGTCTCAAACCCCTCACGCTGCTCCACATAAATCTCCTCCTCAACCACTCCATTAAGGAAGACGATTTTAATGTCCATCTGGTGGACTTTCCACCCCATCTATGCTGAAATGGTCAAGATAACTTTGACAGATGAATACCGCACGACAGGTGCAAATGTCTCATCATAGTCGATCCCCTCGACCTGTGAGAACCCCTTGGCCACAAATCTGGCCTTGCATTTCTCCACACTCCCATCAACCCCCTACTTGATCTTATATACCCAGCGTGAGCCAACCACAAATTTGCCCTCTGGTCTGGGCACTATCAACCACACATCATTGCGCATGATAGAGGAGTACTCCTTTGCCATGGCATCTCACCAAACCTGTTGGGACGCTGCCTCCTTATAGGAAGAAGGCTCAGAGTTTATCAACTCAGTCATAAGTGCCAAACAACATGTATACCTCTGTGGAGGTTTGCTTTGTCTGAATGTAGAAGTGGGAGTCTCGACTCTCTCTTGAGCCTCTATGATCAATTGATTTGCCCACATGGCTGTCTTCTCCCTGAACTAGGAGTCATTGGATGTGTGGGATCCACTTGCTCCTC
This sequence comes from Picea mariana, assembly GCA_032191745.1. Lineage (NCBI taxonomy): Eukaryota > Viridiplantae > Streptophyta > Pinopsida > Pinales > Pinaceae > Picea > Picea mariana. The sequence goes on along the minus strand of JASDQU010500815.1, from coordinate 61,743 downwards.
TCTCTCGTCCTCAATCTTCTCCTCATCATGTTGCTCGACCTGTCTCATTGCTGGTAGAGTAGGTCACTGAAGGGCTGGCTGAGCCAACTGCTCGGGAGCTTGCTGCTCCTCATCCTCTATTGTGGTCTGCTCATGCTCCAAGGACTTCCTGAGAGCCCTTCCCTCCTCAAACATGACATCACGCCTGATCATTGTCCTCCTAAGTGTCGACACATACACCCTGTATGCCTTGGCTGTTTCGCTGTAGCCTACAAATATGCCTTTTATTGTTGTGGGCTCCATCTTCTTCCTGCTCTCCGAAGGTACATGGCAGTAAACCAAACTGTCGAAGATTCTGAAATGAGAAACATTGGGCCTCTTGCCTATAAAGGCCTCCTCTGATGTAGCCTTGCCTAGCACCTTGTGCGGACTCCTATTCAGTAAGAACATTGCAGTGTTGCATGCCTCGGCCCAGAGAAACATGGGCAGCCCCTGGTCATGCAACATGGCCTTAGCAACACCCACTATGCTACGATTCTTGCGCTCAACCACCCCATTCTGCTGAGGATTATGGGGTGCAGTGAGCTCTCTCCTGATGACCTCCTTGGCACACAAGTCCTTGAAGGCGTTGGAGATGTACTGCCCTCCGTTATTGGACCGCAAGGCCTTTACTTTTTTGCCGGTCTGGTTTTCAACTAAGGCCTTGAACTCTACAAACATGGACAACACTTCATCTTTCTTTTTCATAAAAAATATCCAAGTTCTACGAGAATGGTCATTAAGAAAAATAACATAATACCTGAACCCACAAAGGGATGGAGAAGAGAATGGTCCACAAACGTTCGAGTGAATCAGCTCCAATATATCCTTGGCCTTGTCATCTCTGCTGGGAAAAGAAGTCTTGGTGTACTTGCCAAGGGTGCAACCCTTGCACACCTCATGATGATCCACGCTGCATGGTGGCAGTCCTGTGGCTATCTCCCCCAAAATTTTCAGCGCCCTATGGTGCAAATGACCCATGCACCTATGCCAAAGCTCTGCGAGCTCACAACCTTGTTGGCTGTCCTTCTTGCTGTTCAACGCTGCAGCAGCCCCAAACTGTAACCTGTAGAGGGTTTTCGCCCTAACTTCAATCTGCACTGCTGTCCTGGAGTTGGGAGGTTTCATGAGGACCTTCCCTTTGCGAAAAAACACCTCATAACCCAGGTCTTCAAGCACTGAAATTGACACCAGATATTTCTTCAGCCCTGGAACATAGAGAACATCTCTGAGATAGAGAGGTTTTCTAGACTCCCTCTCAAACTTGACAACACCTACACCTTTGGCTTGGTATTTGCCATCATCTCCCAGCTCAATAGTGAACTGCATGTCCTTTTTTGTCAGCTGGCTGAAATAATTTTTGTTCAATGTCATATGGTATGAAGCCCCACTGTCAATATACCAGGTACTATTGGTCACAGAGCTGGCCATACATGCAATAAGTGAGAAATCCTCCTCAAAATGAGATGAGAACTCCTCTATTTCTAAATTCTGTTGAAGCTGCAAATTGGCCCTTCTTGGACCCCTTCTTGTGCTGAGGACATTAATGCCCAAACTGATGGCATTGGAAACACTTCACTTTGCTGAGGTCTTTCTTGGGTTTTCCTTGTCCTTTTGAGCTGGACTCAGCCCCTCCTGAGCCCTTTATCCCTTGGTTTTGCCCCCTTTACCAGCTAGGGCGAAATTCTCCTCATCAGCTTCTTGTTTCACATGAGACCAAGATCTGGTCTGCTTCCTAATCTCCTCGTGCACACAGTCACTCCATAGCCTCTCCCAATCTGGAAGATTTTCTCTGCCACTGACTGCATCTATGAAGTTTACCCATGACTTAGGAACCCCAACAGTGCAAAACTAACCATATCTTTGTCTGGGACTATTTCCTCCACCCCGTCAAGCTCGTCCTTGACTTGGGTAAATCTATTGAGGTAGGAAACTGTTGAAATTATAGGGTAAAATGCAGATAGAGGTCACTTTTTAAAATTCAAAACAGAAACTACTTTGATCTAAAATACAAACAGCTCATAGTGTCAGATCTATAGTAAACAATGATAATAGAGGCAGGCAGACAAAGATTATCAATAAGAGATCTTAGATCTTGAAGCATCTAGCAAAATCAGCAGTTTAGACAAGGCTCATTCAAGTATCATTGTAAACTCAGAAACAATAGTAGATCTGTAGACTAGGTTTAGTGAAAACAGTTCTAAAGAAACAATAGTAGATCTATGTTCCAGACAGCAAAAGAGAACTTAGATTATATGCTATA
>JASDQU010500813.1:96244-118926 GCA_032191745.1 Picea mariana | reverse complement strand
ATTCACTTCGAAGCCCACGTTTTCTTCCGTTTTCATTTGCACTATCATTGTCCCTCTGCCACATCCATCCTTATGGCCCCTCCCCATCCCATCTCCACACCGAGCATGTCAAACCACCCCTGCCTGATCACTGTCCATTCACCACTTCATATTAAGCCCTCCAGTCATCACGACGGCCTCCACGTCTACCGGCTAGTCTCGCCACGAGTTCTTCGAGTAGATCCAAATGGAAGAATGAGAAGGCCCCCATGTCTCGTGGGTACAGAGTCAACCAGGGACTTTCTCGATCCCAATGAAATAGTTATTGCAGTAGTTGATGGTGGTTGAACATCGTTTCCACCATAAATGGAAAGTCCAGAAATGACTGAAAGCCTGTCAATTCATTCACAGGTCCTTTGGGAGCATGATTGCGTCTGGCTGAAGTTCACGATTGTCCAGAGACTGCAGGTGGAGTAAACATGTAGACATAATGTCTTCAATGCGATGTCTCGACTTGCCTTCTAGGTTTTTCTCTAAGTATTTAGAGAAGTTTTCTCAGATGGGAGAGTATCGATGGTTGAGCAGAGATCCCAGTCGTAAATTTTTAACAAAGCACTGTAAATCTAATAATGTATGAACTTTTGAGACTTCTTGACTTATGAATGCCAGTTTCTCTCATGTCTTTGTTTACACTGTGTTAGATCAGCTTAGAATTGGAGGATCCAGTTGAGTTGTAGTTATTATAGGATGATGTTGTAATGGATCACTGTAGCAGTTACGGAGTTTCTAAACAGTTCTTGTGATTTTCTCAACGTTGAGTGACTTGGAATTGGAGGATCCAGTCAAGTCCCCTTTTAGTTTCTTGAGACCCTAAACCAGGAGGATCTTGCATTCAGAGTCTTTCCTCTGCAAACCGCTGGAAGCCTGTTGCCTACAGCTGTCTGTTCACCCTCCCTACCAAGTCTTCCACCTACTCACCCTTTTATCAACCTGTTGGCTAAAGTTAGGATTCCAGACCTCCTTTGTTCTTTACGTATAGGATACATCCCCTGAGTTAGAATGATATCTCCTCGAGCCTTTATCTCCATGTGATCATCCCTTTATATACAAGTTGTGACATTAAACTGATGGGCATTGGGCTCTGCTTCTACAAGCAATCCAGGAGTGACTTCCAGCGCTAACACATATGACTTGTATTCATGGGCTAGGTAGTAGTTTCATAGATTATATGATATCTGATATCCCTGTTTCCAACCAAATAGCAACTTTTGACCTTTTAAATGAACATGAACCTGACTCTAATCATAAACCTTTAACCCTAACTCTAAATGTTTCCATGCACAAGAGCACCATTGAAGATAATTCTGATAATCAAAGAAAATTGCGCTTTTAAAAWRGTAAAGTTGACATTTTCTTAAAGGATTTAAATAGTAAACTACATGTCCTAACTTATAAGGAAAACATTGAAAAACTCTATCATAATTTTACAACTACCCTTTCCACTTCCRTTAACAAGTTCTTTTTTGAGGTGTCCTGTAAAAAKAACAATAGAACGACTAACCCTTGGTATGATAAAGAATGGAAAATTTCTAGGAAATCCATTAGGGATGCTTCTAATGAGTCCTTAAAATTCAATAAGATCATACGTACAAATCCTTAATTAAAAGGAAAAAAAGGCACTAGATCAATAAAAGTTAAGAGCATATTTCACAACTATCTAAATTGGATACTAAGAAGTTCTAGAGACAAATTCTAAACCACAATATTAAATAGAATAATATGACTCCCTTAAGGGATTAGAATTCCTACCTTAAAAAAATTTACGAGTTCCCTAATTCCATGGGAACCATTCCTATTGTCCCTACAAAGGATGATTTTTTTTATTTAGATGACATAGACTTCATAGTTAAGCGGCTTGCAAATGGGAAAGCTAAGGACATTGAAGGCTACCAAGCTGAAATTTTTAAAATTGGAGGGTCTATCCTTATCCCTCATAGACACAAGCTCTTCAATTTAGCAGTCAAGAAGGGTTTCCCCAAACCTTGGACATAAAATCTCATTGTTCCTATTTTTAAAAATGAGGATAGAAATATTTTCTCTAATTATAGGACCATTATGATTAGCTTGATTTTAGCCAAGCTTTATGGAATTATTTTGGAAAAGAAGATTACCTTTCGCTACAAAATCATGGTAAAAGAGATAAAGTCCAGGCTAGGGTTCGAAGATATAATTCAATTGTGGACCATCTTGTTACCTTTAGAATCATTGTAGAGGAGTTCCGCAATACTAAAACCAATCTTTTTTGTTGTTTTGTTGACTTTAGAAAATATTTTGACATGGTTCCTAGGAAATACCTTTGGAATAGGTTGGAAGAGATAAAATTTCCTCTCGAGTTGATGGTTGTTGCAATAAGGATGTATGAGAACATTATTTATAAGTTTAAAAACATTGAGGGTTGGTCGAAAGATATTAACTGCAATATTGGAGTCAAACAAGCTTGTCCCTTGTCCCCTACCCTTTTTTGCATATACATTGACAAGTTAGAAGATTGCTTCAAAAAAAATTTGTTGTGTCAGCCCTACTCTCACTAGTATAGTCATCAATCTTCTTGTTTATGCTGATGATATCATTCTTATGGAAAGTAGTCCCCATGATCTTGAAAACCAACTAAGAATCCTCAAGGATTTTTTCTCCAATATGAGTATGATTGTTAATACTGATAAGACTAAGGTAATGATTATTAAATCGAATAAGATCACTTATGATACCTTCATGTATGACAAAAACAACTTGGAGGAAGTGACTTCATACAAATATCTTGGAATTGATTTTCACCACAAGCTAAAATGGATTTATAACATTGATAAAATGATTATTGAGGGATGGAAACCTTATTATGGGCTTGAAAACAATTGTAAATCGATCGATCTTTAGATTTGGGATAAGAAGAAACTCCTCTTTGAGACTCTTGTTACACTTCGTATTCTTTATGAATGTGAAGTATGGGGTTGTAGTATCTCTCGTGAATCCTGGAGAAAGATAGAGAAAATACACAAGAATTTTATAACCTATAATCTCAAAATTAAAGGAAATATGTCATATCACGTCCTCCTCTTCGAAACAAGCCTCTCCCCCATTGAGACCATGGCCACTATGACTAGATACCTAATGTATAAGAACAAGTTAAACAACATGGAAGACAAGAGGCTTCCTAGAATTGCTTCAAAATCAAGTCGTAACCACCATCGACTTAAGAAAGGATGGCATAAAGATGTCCAGTCCTGGCTAAACTATTGGGGAATCATGGAAGACACCATTTTGAAGAATAAAGATACTATTAAAAATATCATCAAATCAAAATTTAAGGAGAAAATGTGGTGTTATAAAGAGTTATAGGGGAAATAAAATTAAGGTATTATAAGGATTTAATCAACCATAATCTAGAAGATCAAAATTATCTATCTATTTTGACAAGTGTAAAGAAAAAAATAAGCATTGCTAAGATAAGAATAAATTATCACGAGCTCCGTAGTTAAACTGGGCATTGGTCATTTCCTAAAATGTCATGGGATGAAAAAGTGTGTCACCAATACCTAGATTAGATCTCATTTTCAAAATATTTGTCACACTACCAACCTTCCTAACCTCTTAACTCAACAAAACTATGGTCATCTTGGAAAGCTTCTCTTAATGCTTTTCGAGCATAGAAGCAAAATTCTAAAGAATCGCAAGTAATCACTGATCCTCTTAAGGTTTGATAGACCAATTCGGTCTTAGTGGACATTAATTATCATCATCATCATCATCATAAATTTTATTTAATATTTTATTTATTTATTTTTGTTTTTTTAATTTTTAAATATTTGTATTTGTATTGTTTTAATTTGTTTATTTTTTATTTTTATTTTTAAATTTCTTTTATTATTTGTATTTTTTAATATTTTTTTTATAAATATTTTAATTTTTTTAATATATTATTTTTTTAATTATATATTATATTTTTAATTATTTATTATATTTTTTAAATAATTATCTTTAATGCTTTTGTTTTAAAATTTTATTTTTTAATATACATATATATATTTCCTTTTTCTTTTAAATTGTTTTTTTTATTGTTTTATTTTAATTTAAAATGTTTATTCTTTTATTCTTTATTATTTTTTTAAAAATATGTTTATTTTTCAGGTTTTCTCTCTTCTTCTTTTTTCATTTTACTTTTAATTATTTTTCATTTTTTACAATTTTTTTGCAAGAATATTGGGTATTTGGTTGATTGATGGTTTCTAAAATATTGTAATTTTAAGCTTGAAAAAAAAGTGGATGCTACTACTCATAATGCAACTTTTTCATTTGGGGATTGGTCTTAAGATTTTGGTTTCAAGGGTACTAGTTGTCAAGGTCACTATTTCAAAAAACTTTCAATTTTATCCCTAAAAAGGGGGGGCTTACTACTGGGAGCACCACATTTTGATTCGAGGGTTGATTTTAAAGTTTTTGTTGCAACAGTATTGGTTTTCAAGTCCGGAGGTTTCAAATAAGTTGTACTTTTAACCTCAAAAATAAAAATAAAAATGGTCTTGTTGTTAGCACCAATTTTCAATTAAGGGATTGATTTTAAGGCTTTTGTCAACAACATTACAATATTATTAAGGTCGTGGTTGCAAAATGTGGTAATTTTAAACCTAAAAAAATGTACTATTAGTAGCACTGCTTTTCGAAATGAGGGTTGGTTTTGGTGTTTTGACTAAAAATATAGGTTTTTAATGCTACAGTTGTCGTTTTGAGCTCACAGTTCTCATCAAGTCAATAACTTTGTTTTACGAATAAATGACTAAATACTATAAGGAAATAAATTTACCTCATAATCTTTTCCAATTGTAATAATATGTTCCCTGTGTGGCTCCTTGTTAGCTCCTCCATCCACTATATCTTATTAATACAAGTATTATTGCTAGCCCTTTACAATGAAACCCTCAAAAAATTACCAAGAAAGGCAAATAACACAAGCATGCTTGAGACAAAGGCCTTTCTTTTATTTTCCAACTAATTGATCTAGATTGAATCATCATACAATTTGTCATCTATCTTGGTATTTCTAGGTGAAAAACACTGGAGGAGTTGGCTTGCAGGGCCATTTTAATGGCAGGCCCTAGTTTGGAAAATTAGGGTTCATAAACGTCTTGAGCCATTTAGAGGCGTTAAATGATATTTTTTGGGTTATAGTGTCAATAAACCATGCACACACCATCTATGGTGTTCTAAATTCTAAGACATTAATTTGAAGAATGTGTAAAATGTATTAATTAGAGTTCATATGAAAAATGTATGCCTCCCATAAATTGATCCACCTTGTTGAGCACCATGGTACGATTGGATGCCAAGTCATCCTCTATTACTCACAAATGTGGGGTTAGACATGTGTGGAATTTCAAGAACATTCTAGAATGTCCAAACCTAATCACTAATTGAGGGTTGATAAAGTCAAAACCCTAATCTTAGACAACTATCAGACTATGTTAAATATTGGGTTTCTTGGAGGAGAAAGGGTATTATTATTTTGTATTGTGTGTGTTCCATAGTTGAGAAGAGCATCCAAGGAGTGGTGTTTTTAGAGAATAACATAGGAGGTAGGATATTTGTAGCAATAGTTTATGCCACAATATCAAAGACAAATCCATAGTGAGTGTCTCTTTCTTTGTACTTACTTTCCTAACTGAAGAAAATAGAACAGAGCATAAGCCTCACCTTCTAGCTGGATTTTCTCTCGTATTGGGTTTCCCAAGATAGATCTTATGTTCAATCGTGTGGTTGGTGTGTATACTTTTTCCTGTTCTTTAATTTTCATATTCAATTATATTCATAAATTCAAGCAAATCCAGTAATTAATTAATTTAGGATCTAAGGAAAATCAATTTTCATAGTCTAAGATTTCATAATATTATAAGATCTATTGTGAAGAGTTGTTTCAGTGGAATATCCACGACAGTTTATATATCACTAACCCAATCCATTTTGCAAGTGGAGAGGGAAAACCATTATATATGTTTGAACTCTAAATCCATCATACAATAAAAAATGAATTATTTCCTTAGATGCATTAGTTTTCCTAGGAATAATAAATAAATAGTCATTTCTAACCTCCTCAACAAACTCACATTAAAGATAGAAAAAGGTTTCTTGAGATACACCATCTCCTCTAAGAAGTTACAATAAAATAATCTAAAAAACAATTTTCCATATATCTCTTATGTAACTAACGTTGATAACTAATTCAATAAATAATATAATGAGTTAGTTGCAACTTCCTTCTAAAATAGCTATGAATGTGACAAAATCTTTGTTATGGTCAACGGTGATCAAATTTGAAGGGTTGGTCTTTATTTCATTTGGAAGGGCATATAATCATCCAACCCTTCAACGATGAAAAGTTAAAAAAATAATTATACTTCAATTGACAAGTGTACATTTAGTAAACCCATAAAAAAAATAGAAAAATAAAATGTTATCCTTCCAAATATTTATAATCTTAAAAATTCAAAGAATGGTATCATAAGAAGTTATAAAATTTTAATAAAACTTCATAAAAAAATAATTTTTTCTTTCAAATTTAGAATATCCACAAAATAATTGTTATTTTAAATAAATGAACATATTTTAATATAATATAATAAGAAAGCATATCATTCTACATTGTGTTGGATTGTATTTGCTAAACCCCTCTGCCTACTCCTGACAGGCCATGGGAATTCATCTCAATGGACTACATGTTGAGCCTCCTATCCACCAAGAGGGGAAATGACTATGTTTTTGTGGTTGTTGATCACTTTGCTAAGATGGCGACTTTAGCCGCCTGTGAGAAGAGAATCACAGCAAAGGCCACTTCCGAGCTCTTGTTTGAAAAAGTCTGGGTACATTTTGGAATCCCACAAACCATTGTCTTAGATCGGGATAGTCGATTTATCAGGACATTCTATTCGAGCCTCTGGTCACTACTAGACACCAAGCTCACCAAATCCACGACCTTCCACCCCCAAACAGATGGCCAAACCAAGGTTGTAAATCGAATGATCGTTCATATCATGCGCATGTATAATTACAAGAACCCTAGCACATGGGATGAGAGTCTTCCTTATGTCCAACATAGCTACAACCGAGCCCTACATAGCTCAACTGGCCATAGCCCCTTTCAGGTGGTGTTTGGATTCCAACCATTGGGTCGCATAGATGTTGCATTACCCCTTACGGTTACCTCAACTGACTCATCTCCTGCCCCAAATGAAGCTGACAAAGCCACCCGGTTCATTGAGCAGATCCAACACATCTTCCAACAGGTTCAGGATATCCTACAGAAGTCCAATGAAAAGTACAAGAAGTGCCATGATCAACACTAGGTTCCACATAAGTTTTAGGTGGGCAACAAAGTTTGGTTTCACTTGTAGAAAGAACACCTAACAAGACCCCATTGGAAGATTCTCCCACTCTGTTATGGGTCATACACCATCACCAAGGTTGTGGGTTATAATGATTTTGATCTCAACATTCCTCCTTTCCTTGGCTTGCACCCAATGTTCAATGTTGATCTCCTTCGACCTTATTTCCCACCTTTATTGGACACCTCAGGGATAGAAGAACAGTTGACACCAACAAAGATCAACCCTGAATACATACAACAAGAATCCAGTGATCATATTGTGTAAAAATAGGTCAAGGACACTTGCCAACAAAGTACCCAACTTTATCGAGTTGGAAAAGCAGGGCAACTCCTGCACCAATGCAAGTGGCTCACCTGGGGGAAAATTCAACATAAATTTCCTCATCTGATGGGGGCACTCAACACAATGGATACCATTTCTTCCTAAGGGGGGAGGATTGATCTATATGGATTTCTATGGCCTCCCACCTATTCCAACTGGCTCATTTTGGTAGTGTTCCAGTTTGGCATTTTTTTCCTAGTTTTGGGGTCCCTGACTTCCCGAGCCATTTTGAGACCCTAAACTACATTTTTATGGTTTTCCATAGTCAAAATATAGATGGAGTTAGAGTCTAATAGAAACATGTATATTCCTCAGAAAGACCTTTCCAACGGGCTATCATGCTCCTAAAAGAGAGATTGTATGCAAAAGTTACGACCCCAGGAAGTTGATACATACTAACTTACCCAAACGAGGCCCACATGACTTTTGGTGCTTCATGTCCTAAGGTTAGGTTTTTGGATGTGTAAGTCTTTTAACATTCCAGTTTATTGTAAAAATGAATTTAGAGCCTTATTGTAGTCATCTTCTTGCGAATGAGTGCATTCGTAACATCTCTTCTCAGAGATAAGCCGCCACCATTCTAGCAAGTTTGTTTTTACAGTTTCAGCTTATTTCCTTATTGAATAGAAACTAGTTTTACTGTATATCTATTATTCCATGTTAAGAATATTTTGATAATAATATGTATTCATTTCATTCTTCTCATGAAATCCGGATCAACTAGAGTTGTGTTGGATTTTTATTTGCTAAATTTAGGGAAAAAAACAAAATCAAATCTACGTCCAGTTTGTCAGACAACTTTCTAATTTATCAAAATAGACAGAATATTAGGTATAGTGGTATTATATTTAACATTGTTTGAATTATAGAGATGTGCAAAGTTTTGAATTGAAATGTGTACAAGAAAGACAACAAACAACAATGGTTTCTCAACTACACATGGACTATAGTGACCAAGTCCCCATGGAAGGATACTATAGAAATTTCTGCAAATTCCAAAGCCAAATATTTTGAATAATGATCATAAATAAATGAAGTTCAATGTGGATGAAGACTCTACCGTCTTAATAGAATTATGAATAAGGCATGGCCTATTATCCTATTCATTATTGTTTTTCAAACCCTAGGAGTCTCTATAAATATAGGAACCTAAACAGTTAGAGCTATGTGGAGTGAAGAAGATTCTTTAATGATTTGTACAGAGGTATTAAACGAAAGATAAACTTTTCCTTTACTCACAAACCATAATAAACAAGTAAAATAATCCTGACCTTAACCAGAGAAGGAAAAACAATCATGTTTCCCTTGAAACACTGAAATATGTCAATCTCGATCTTCCACAGGGTTGTGATAAATAAGTAATGGAACGACCTTCCACAGAGTTGTGATAAATAAGTAATGGAGTTAATAACATGAGAGACATGAAGATTCAAAGTATGACAAGTAAAATATATGAAAGAGTGATAGTCCAGGGAGTGTGAGCAATTAAAAATGATTAAGAAGAAGTATAATGAAAATCTAGAAGCATTATCTTGACAAAGATGTTGCTCACAAGTTTGAACTTCCTATATTGATGCTCATTTCCACAAGTTCTCCAACAAGTTTGATTTCATAGAAAATTTTGGAGAAATACAATTTGAATAGAATTAAGAACTGAGGAGCATGTGCATTGTGCAGTTTAATAGGAATTGAAATTGCAAAGTACACTTGATCCTTTCCAAGTTGTCATTATTAACTTATAATATTTTATTATATTATAATATAATATATATTATAATATTATACCATAGTATAATATACTATATATTATAATATAATATTATAATATATTTATGTAATTTTATAATATTATTAATAATATTTTATTTTTTTGTAAATTTATAAAATTTTATTAAAAAATTACATTATATATAAAGTTTTGAGGAACTTATGATTATATTAGTTTATATATAATAATAAATAATGTATAAATAACTTTTGGATTAAAACTGTGTGGAATTTTCTGAAATATTACTTTTCCAGTGGACACTCCACCCATCATCATGGACATAGAAAACATAAATGTTGTAAAAGAGTGTTCTGGTTTTGTAAACATAAAGACAATAATTTGGAACTAGCCATTGGAATTAGGTATTCAACAATTTGGAGTTAACTGTTGGAATTAGGTATTAAACAATTTGGAGCTAGTTGTTTGAATTAGGTAATAAATAAAGAGGAGATAAAGAAAGCCCCCTTATTTTGTCTCTCTCCTTATCTTAATATTTCCCCTCTCTCCAATTTTTGTCTCTAACCCCCATTTTAATTATTCCCCCCTTATCCATTATAGGTTTATCCTCCTTTTCTTTATTAAATTACCTTATCCTACCTACTTCCCCTCATCCATTGTTTCCTGGAATTTAACACCTACCCAATTCAATTAGTTTTCCCAATAATTTCCTAACTTAACACTCTTTAATATATTTATTAACTTAATACTTTATTAGCATTATTAAATGTTGTATTAGTATGTATTCAATACTTTATTAATAATTTAAACTAATTGTTTTAATACTCTTTAACATTGACTTAATATTTTCAATCACCTTTTTAACCTAATCTTAATAACCTCTTTATCTCCTCTTTATTTATTACCTAATTCAAACGGCTAGCTCCAAATTGTTTAATACCTAATTCCAACGGCTCATTCCAAATTGTTGAATACCTAATTACAACAGATGTTTCCAAATTATTGTCTTTATATTTACAAAACCCCATAACTATTTTACAACATTTCTTCTTTATATGTCTTTGATGATGGGTGGAGTGTCCACTTGAAACCAGAAAACTCCACACCCAGTTTTAATCCATAATTTATTTATACATTATGACTAACTGTGGAAACTTGCATCCTCAAATAAATAATGTAATTTATATACAAATAACTTATTTTATATATATGTGTGTGTGTGTGTGTGTGTGTGTGTGTGTGTGTGTGTGTGTGTGTGTGTTTGTGTGTGTGTGTTATAAATATTAATTATTATATATTATAATTAATACTAATAATATAATATATAATTCTCCCCCGGATGGGGTGTCATCGGGACTTATGAGTGGAGGGAAAAATGGGCAGACACTAGGCGACAATCCATGCCACAACACATCAATGCAGCTCGTACTCACCTTAGACTTTACTCCATGCATTCGAATCCTCGTTCGATGCACCCTCGCATTCATTTGCACTCAGATCAGTTTAATGCTATGGAGCTCAAACTCGTAGGGACGGTAAATGAAATGGGTTTGATGCATGTTGAATCCCATCATCTGGGTCAAAACAATGGTTTTTTTCCTGAGACAGGGAAATCCATGGATCATTTGCGCTCTCTGCCTCCCACGCCTCGAACACATCCACCAATTTGCATTTTTCTTTTGCTCTGGTTCAAGATTTCTCCTACGCTCCATAGTCTTCTATGATTTCAGCGTCCCACGCTTGACACTCATCCTCCAGTCTATTTTTTTATTTTTTGGCTCTAGTGCTAGCTCTCTCCTATGCTCCATAGCAGTTTCGAGCTCCATCTCTAGTTCTCTCCCTCCACTCCTCTCTCGGTCTTAGTCATGATGCCTCACCTCCGAGGTAAGTCTAAGCGTGGGGCAGCCTGGTATGCAGGGAGAGGCCTAGGCTCGAGGGGTTGTGGTAAGTAAGCTCCTTAGATATTGCCTCTGGACCGTGCTCATGCCTCCACTCCGGAGCTCCCCCTTGACCCGCTTCATGCCTCCTCCCCTGAACATCCTCCTGAACAATCCACCACACCAGATTTACCTCCCTTGTCCTCTCTGTATGCATGTAGAGTAAAGTGGTTCGACAGCTTTGACAATTCGCTCGGCTATGCCCCAAAGCTCAGCCCAGATCCACCACCCCCTCACCAGCCTCCACCCTGCCCACCTCCACCCTCTTCTCCCCTCAGCCTGAATGCCCCGCTCTCATCTTCGTCCTCCCCTCCCCCTCTTCCGCCTCCCCCACTTCGTCCTCTGATGTTCCACCACCCTCTCTACCCCCAATTGTATGTTCTCGGTGCGCTAAGTTGGAGATTTTGAAGAAATCTTTGGATTTCATCAAGAGCTCAATCATGGACGTCAAGTGCACCATCAAGGATTTGCAGAATGGGGAAGACATTCGAATTCGTTCTGAGGATATGTTGGAGTCTCTTCTTAGGGATCTCTAATAAACTATCATGGACATAGGGACTCTGGGTAAGGACATTGCATAGGACCAAAGGAAAGAATGGAAACCCGACCTCAACTCTAGATAATTTCAACTTTTTTAGGTTTCTTAAGTTTTTATGTCTACAAACAGTTTAGATTACAGGGTTCTCGCCCTGCGTGGCTTCCTAGCTCTAGGACTAGAACATTTTTTGCTTATTTCAGTTTTTGAACTATGCATGGACAATTGGAAACTTAATGGCCATGTGGTAGCATTGGTTTCCCACCAGGGCGATGTAGTCACGACCTCTTGGGTTATTAATAACATTATAATAAAATAAAATAATATTATATATATTAACTATAGTATTAACCTATAATATTATAATATATTATATTATATAATACTTATGATTATTATTAGCCTAATGGTTAAGAACATGTGTTTCCTCTTAAGAGTTTACAAGTTCAAATCTAGAGGGGGTAGGGTATGTATACCTCCATAGACTTTACCAGTCAAATCGTTGGGCGGAGGGAGGTCCCTTGTCCCACAAACAAGGGGGTCTCATACACCAATTTGGTGTGGCTTGGCCATGACCTTAAAAATAGATTATTATTATTATTATTATTATTATTATTATTATTATTATTATTATTATTATTATTATCATCATCATCATTATCATATATAATTAATACATATTATTATTAATTAATAATATAATATAAACACTTTTAGCAAAAATCTTTAACTTATAATCCAGATTATATAATAATCCTAATATTAATTTAAAAATTACATTATTAAATATATATATTATGAGTATATATTTATATTACATTTATATTATAGTATATTATTATTATTATTATCATAATATTAATATGCGTTAGGTTATACATTACAGTATTTATAAAGTTTTGAGGAACTTATGATTATATTAGGAAATAATATTAAATTAGTTATATTATATATAATTAATTTAAGTTTTGAGGAACTTATGATTATATTAGGAAATAATATTAAATTAATTATATTATATAATATATCATATTAATGACGAATAATTTCTTTGATTAAGATAGAGTTTATTTTTTTTAATACAATTTGAAATTTTGACATCATTTCTCACCCATGTTAGACTTAGGTAGATATGGAAATTGATTTATGGCCTCTTTGTGGTCATACATCCCCCTTTCCATCATATGTTTAAGTGGAAATTGATTTATGGCCTCTTCATGGTCATACATCCCCCTCTCCATGATATGTTTAAGTGGTAGCATAAAGTAGATAGCAAAGAACGCCTTTTTAACCTCTTTAACCTTTTAGTGGTAAATAGTAGATAACAAAGATGATAGAATTAGGTGGCCCTTCGGGTTGGAGGGACTAATAATAATCAATTTTTCATTGTTGAATTACTTTTTCACGGAAACTAAGCTATTTAATTAAAGCTTTAAGATTTTCATCTAAATTTACAAGTTGCATTTGGTTTTTAGGCTTAAGTTTTAAATTCGATGCCTTATTTGACCTCTTCCTGAGGCACACTCTCACCATATCTTAGCTTAAAACCACTTCCAAGTGCATATTTGATGAGTAATGTTTGCAAAGTCAAGTAATGCTAGAACTAAGTCTAGCATTACTTAGTGGCATTAAATGTTAAACTGTTTTTCAATCTTAAAGATTTCTCCAATGTTTATTGGAATTCCCTCAATGTGCCACAAGGTGGCATGTTTCATGTTTCATGTGTCCGGCTTCTAGCATGTTGCCCATGTGTTGCACGCCCAAGATGAAAACATCCTTATCATTTCACCATTCTCTTCTTACCTTGTATTCATTGTTACCTCATATTCATTGCAACCAAGGTCGTATTCTCTTGCAACCAAGGTTGTATTCTCTTCAATTAGGTCATATTCTTTGAAACCACGGAAATATCCACGTTGTATTCTCTGCATTTTTCCCTACATTTTTCCCTACAATTTAATGCAATTTTTCATACAATAGTTAATGTTAAAATGCATAAATTAGTTAGTTAAGCCTAAAACATATGTTAACAATGAATATACCATCATATATGCAGGTAGTATTCTCTACAACAAGGTAGTATTTTTTGCAACCAAAAGGTGGAGTTCCACAAAGGTAAGGCCCTGTGTACGTGCAATTTTTCTATATTAAACAAAACCCACTCACAAATAATGCAAATATTTGAAGTACCTTATATATCTTGGTTGTTCGATGTCTCTATGCTAGTATCTGCACACGATGGAGATCTATGATCACTTTCAGCACCTTCCAAGAAAGTATTTGCATTAGGTTCTAGTGTAGTCATTGCTTTGCTTCATATTCTAGATTCACATTGATCAGGTGGCTTCAGAGCTAAGAGAGACACTGTCAGCAAAATAATCCCCGAAACATTGATTTATACAACATAAAAGATCAGCGAAAAATGGAATGCATAATCACAAAAACTATCTATAACATTTTTAACTAATGTTTCAATCCCTTCATTTAACACAGTTGTTAGATAAATGATCAAGTCTACTAAACTCTAGCTTCTTGGTGAAATCAACTACTACATAATTAAAATCATACATTCTAATTCAGCCCATATTTTTTTTTAAATATGCATTCATGCATACAACTCACAAATAGCATCATCGCTTGGCATGGAGAGGCCCCATCATTTTTTCTCATTGCTTCGCATCATTTTTTCTTATCGCTTCACATGGACAAGCCCCATCATCTTTTCTCGGGCTCGTTTAAAGGTTAAATCAGATTTTAAAAAATGCAACTCTAGAACTACATTGCCACTGAAGCTTCTTGCTTTATATTAAGTGGAAGCAGAGCCATCACGGACGCAGTCATTGTTCATTCGGTACGAAGCAGACAGATGAAATGAGGAAGCAACGACTAACCAATAGATCACTTCCTGGGCCTGAACAAACTATATATCTATATATAAATTCGTTTGTATTATAGATTTATATAGATAATAACCCACCTAAGTCTCATATACCTTTTCTATGCATATATTTTTCCTCTCATTGCATCCCCACAGAGCCTTCTAGCTCCAAATGGTTTACTTCTCCCTTGATCCAATTCCTTCTCTTAGGGAACTTATAGGATTTATGTCCAAATCCTCCACATTCGAAACACTTCATTCTAGAGTTGGTAGGCGTAGTATTTTTTTGTGGTTTGTATTCTCTTCTCGATTCAGGTTGCAGTTCCATATTCAAGTCAAACAAGCACTAGAAACCCTCACTCATAGCACATAAGACAAAACTACAGTGAGAAAGGAGTTGATCCTATTATTTATTAAGATATTACCTACATCTAGTATGATGGCTAAGTGTTCAGGAGAGGAGCCTTACAGAATAGCTTGCAGGTCACACCCTATCCTTTCCCTTTCGCTTATGATTTACCGGTCTTGGATTTAGGCATATCCATGCACCTACCCGAATGAAATTGTCGACTTCTTGCAGTAGAAAATCCTGGTAACTGTCCAAGCTCATAAGTGGCCTTCAATTTGGTAGAAAGTCGTTAATGTATGTGCCACACACAAACAACGCATTCCTGATGATGTCTGATGCTTGTTCATATCCAATGACATTTTCCAATGTCGTTTGGTAATTCTTGAAGTAATGCACTTGCTTCCATAAAGGCAATGCAGCCTGCAGAAAACCCATGAGGCCAAAGACAACAACTCTCCACATAATCTGTAAAAAATGGTTGATTAACATGTATCTGCTTGCAGGTCACACCCTATCCTTTCCCTTTCACTTATGATTTATCAGTCTTGGCTTTACCGGTTCAAGTTGGAGTACATGATGTTGATTGAATATCACTAGCAAGCAATATCTCACCCCAGTTTAGGTAGGAAAAGCAGTTAGCTCTTTTTCCGGTGAGACACTCGTTGTATGAGAGATATTGATTATTTAATGGGTGGAACATGATTTTTGGAGTATGTGCATGCATGATACATGGATGGTGATTTGACAAATGGTGTCAAAAATATAGGGCTTGAGGTGAACTTTGATTATATCATATTATTATTTTCTATAGTTTTCTCCAACTTAGTTGCTAGGAATATCAATCTCTTCTCTAACAATAGCCTAGAACCTTGTGCATTTCCCAATCCATCGTGTCTAACAAAAGACATTAATTTCCACATTTCTCCTATTTACTTGATAATATTAAGATGAATCACTTGTCTATAAAACATAACTTAGATCACATATAGCTTTGCATATCTGTAAAATTGTCTTTTGCTCCATTTGGCTTATGGGATCCTCCTCCGAGGAGAAAATTGTGCACTGCTTTATTTGTTTTTAAGCCTGCAATTTATTATTCAACGACTACTATGAAAAGTGACAGCACTTACTCATTGGGATCTTCAGACTTAAAAGAGCCTAACCAAGAATCCATTGATGACAATTGAAATGAAACAAATAATCACTTATACATCAGTAGAAAGATGAATACTCCATCGCATGAAGAAGCTCATAAACTCTAGTCTTCAATAATTTGTCTTGACATCTCTATCACAATTCCACCATTAGTTTTGGGCATAGGAGGCAGTGTTGTGAAGTCCACTGACCTTTCTGACACCAACATCATTTTTCCCCATGGCATTTCTAATTAGCATGTAGCACGAGAATGATTAACGGGTAATAGAAATATTGAAATAATGTTCTCAAAATGTTGTTGATTCTCGAACAATAGCAACATTTTTGTTAGCACGTTGGTATGCAACCATGAAATTCCTAAAACTAGTTTCATAAGTAGAAGCAGTAGCTACAACCATTGTTGTTCTAACACTTGAACCAATAACAAATCACTCTCTTTTGTCCTAGATTTCATATTCATTTTTCATTTTCATCTAGTCTTTTCTTTATCTAGACTATGCATCTGCGAGGCACGATCTTACTTACGATTCACCTGTTTTGAGAAGGTATCCACACAAGTTGCACCGCCATCAGTTGATCCAATGACTTTTGACCGAACAAAAGCACCATTTTATGCTAGGTGAACCAACTATTTACACAGTCTATTTATTATATCAAAAGTTGCATATCTAATATATTTATTTTTTTATATTCACTCCCACACTTGGATATGTCCTAAGTGCATTTATAGAAGCAAGTGTGGGCTGCTATCTATTTTAAATAGTTAAAATATTTATACCAAAAAATAGATTAGAGTATAATAAATAATATTTATAAAAAAGTTAGGTCTAAAATTAACAAGAATAATTATGAAAGGGAAGCAATATAATTTTACTAGAAAGATCATCTCAATTCTCATTATTTGGAGGTTTTAATGGTTTTAATGAACAGATCCAACAAACAACATCATTAATATTAGGATAGCCATGTGAGGAATTTTGAGTTTTTTGGGCTTCCTATAAACTTATGATAATCAATGAGATTGGGAGGAGACATAGCCATCATCACGTGTTGGTGTTTTAATGGCAATGTAATGGATGTCAAGAGAAATTGGTAAGAATACATCAATCTTTGTAGAATTAACTTTTGATTAACTATGTAATCATGACTTGATAGGGACTATGTTAATTATGATCTTGATCCTATCTCTAAAGCAACTGATTTGGATCTTCCAGCATAAGCACTAGTATTAGATCTGATGTGAGCAAATTACACTATTGATTACACAGCTGATTTGGTAACAACATCAGACAAATTGTTGTCTAATCTCTTTAAGCTCACCATGCATTCTCTTGTCATGTCTACCAATCTGCATAAGCAACGAGAACTTGGAATGAACCCTGCCCAAACTCAAAAGATCCACCATTGTGTTCTAATAAATTTGTTAAGACCATCATGCATAAATATTCATGCTCAAGCTTGCAAGGAATCTGAATGCCACTTCCTTGTTGGAACTATGTTATTCAACAATAGTTTCAGATATTGTCTTTTTCATTTATATATATAGTATTGTTGTAATATTAATATGACTAATGGGTTTGAACTCTTCCAAGACATTAATAGTATATGTTTATTTTGCAGAGATTATGAGAGTTGTTGCATAAGAAATTGATGAGGCAACACACTGCATAGGTTGCTCTCAATTCTAAGTGATTGAATGTAGAGCGAGTTTGAGATACGTCTAGAAACAATATTGCTTATGTTTGATGACTCTTCTAGATGAAACAAATTGATTGAATGTACAACAATTTCAAGATAAGTATACGTCTAGAAGTAATATTTCTTATGTTTGATGACTCAACTGGATGAAACAAATTTCAGTGAAGTTCTAGTGAATGGATGATTGAATTTAATATATTAAATGAAATAATTTTATCTTTAACAATTACAATTAAAGTTATTCCAACTAATCGATTGACACTGGATAGATTAAGACTATGTCGAGCAGAATACGATAGATGTTGAGCAGAATACGGTAGATGTTGATTAGCGTTTAAAAAATACACAAGACACAAGATGTAGACCACACACTGATCATCACAAAATAACACGATCATCACACCATTCTCAGTACACAAATACTATTAACGACACAAATAATATTAACGAGACTATCCCTTCAGTCTTTGTTATATCAACTTTTACTCCATCAGAAAGAGAACAAAACACACTTAAAACTGAAATACTACAAAACACACTTAAAACTAAAATACTACAAAACATACTTAAAACTAAAATACTAAACTTTATATCAATAAAGGCAAAAGTTGTCATGAAGTTAAAAGAATACTTCTACCTAAAAAATATCAAGCTAAGTAACAAACAACAAGCTCCTCTACCTTCTAGGCAGGGACTTGTTGCTCCGCAACCTCACTTGTTTTTAAATAATGTTAAAAGAGTGGGCAACTTCTTTGCATGACATCATTTTTCACATGTTACATATGACCCCCTTTCCATCATACGTTTAAGTGGTAGCATAAAGTAGATAGCGGACAACCCCTTTTTAAACTTTAATACTTCATGTTTGGTGTTTACCACTTTAATATATCTCATGCATTGAGGGTGGCTATTTCCAAGTCGATCATGATATGTTGATGTTAGTTTTAACAACGCTACATGGTAGCAAATACCTATTGAAGTCTTATTACATGAAAACAATGTAATAGAGTAATATATTGTTAATGGTATGTACAATTACATGCATACAAATAAAGTTGAAATGTTATTTAAATGAATTTGTAGTAAGGATATGAAATTTGTAGATTATTTGATATATTGTATTGAATATTGAATAAGTGTGGATATGAAAATATTATCTATAAGGATATTTTAATATATTTCACTTATATCTTTAACATAGAGAGTGTAAGAGAGTAATATATTGTTAATGGTATGTACAATTACATGCATACAAATAAAATGGAAATGTTATTTAAATGAACTTGTAGTAAGGATATGGAATTTGTAGATTATTTGATATTCTGTATTGAATATTGAATAAGTGTGGATATGAAAATATTATCTATAATGATATTTTAATATATTTCACTTATATCTTTAACATAGAGAGTATAAGAGAGTAAGATATTGTTAATGGTATGTACAATTGCATGCATACAAATAAAATGAAAATATTATTTAAATGAATTTGTAGTAAGGATATGAAATTTGTAGATTATTTGGTATTATGTATTGAATATTGAATAAGTGTCGATATGAAAATATTATCTATAAGGATATTTTAATATATTTCACTTATATCTTTAACATAGAGAGTCATGTTTTTCCTAATATATTTCACTTGTATACATCAATAAATTAATAAAACTAAGGAAAAAAAAAACAGCACCAGGAAGTACAACTACCGCATTTTGACAGGTAAATAAAAATTATTTATAGAAACAAAAGAAAAAAAAAACAACACCACCTTTGAATAAGGTATTCCGGTAGTAAAACTACTATATTTTGATAGGTAGATAATGAAAGATACGGTGATTGTGGATATGGGTTAGCAAGATATACATGTAATTGGTAAAAATTAAAACCCTTATGACTGTATGTGGAGTTGTAGCAATGTACACAAAATGAAAGTGGTTTTGCTCTTGTGGAAAAATGGAAAAATAGAACCTTGTTCAGTTCTGAAGACCGTTTAGCTTATATTCGTGATACCATTAGGAACTACATATGCATGTTACAAACCCGGAACATCAAAAAATATGGGTTTTCTTGTTCCACGATGAAATTCAGATCTTAAATAAGTGACTCACGTATCCACGCAGCAAATAAACATCAACCACTTGCCAACGTCAGATTAGCATAAAAGCATGCATTGGCAAGAAGGGCTATTGGGTATGGAGCCAAAAGTAAGTTTCCCTGTACTGTTTGAGATTAGCATGTTTCTAGTTGTTTCTTATTAACTTTCAAATAGGATCTTGAGTTCGAAACCTCTTTAAACTAACGGTTCCCTCCATTGACCAGACATTCCAGTGCTTCGTTATGATTTTAAAGATATTATTGCTAAAGTTAGTTAGAGCAACTATTACTCTTTAATGGAGGCCACAATGCCGCACTTTTCAACTAGGTTCAATGTTGGACATAATAACTCATGCAAAGTAACATGAAGTTGTATCGCGAGCTAACCATTTATCGTGAGAGTAAAATTTCGGAAGAAAGTCGAATGAGAAAACAAAGAAGATACATAACCTACCAATCCTTGCATGCTTCACATTGAGCCATTAAGACATCGGGGTTGTACAACATTTCACATTTTTAGTGCCTGCAATAAACAGACAGACATAAGGCATTTTGTTAAAGACACATCTCGGAGGTCGGTAGATTGAAACCCTGGGAGGCGAAAAAGAAAGCGAAAATTTCACAGCAGATCTCGCTGACTTACACGGCCACCCTATTGGGAGTAAAACCTCTGGTTGCGGCGTTGAATTCAAAGCAACAGAAATAGTCTTTGGAGCCGACGATGTCCAGTTTGGTGTAGTTCTTGAAAGTATGCACACTGCATTTTCCCTCAATTGTATCGGCGCTATTCTCGTTGAAATGATCTGAAAGGAAGAGCTCCTTTGCACCATGGAATTGGCGATGACCTCCTATAGACTCCTCCGGCCGATAATACCACCACACATGGAACTTCACAAGGTTTCCCTGGCCATCGGCTTCTATCTTGCATTTTAACATTCAAAGGAAGCAACATGTGCAAGAGCTGCTTCTTCCACTTCTACATATACACACATACCATTTTTTTGTAATGCCTTGGATCCTGTGATTAAAAAAATTTATTTTATAACAGAACATTAATATGTAATACAACCCCCCCAAAATTGATCTTAATAGGGATCAATGTTATAGTTAAGGATATCAATTTACCTTTCAATTGGTTTAAAATGGTATGTGAATTAGGATTTGAGAGTTTGGGCCCCATGACTGAAGTAGGATTCACTACTACCATATTAAGGTCCCTGTCATTTGAGAGTGCCCATACAGCTTTCTCTAAGAGTGTCTTTGCCAATGGAGACCACAACTACACAAAGATAGAAGGCATTTGATAATGATTTTTTCTATAATTTAGGATGAATTAGATTTACAGAACTACGAAAGTGAATCGACTTGCCTTCTTTTCCTGACATAATTCAAGATTGGTCCAACACTTCTTGTCCATAATTTCTCCATCGCCAAGAATGTCAATCCTCCTCCCGCAAACAATGGCCAACACAGGGGAAGTGAACACCAAACTCTTCACACTCTTTGCGATAGCGCAAGGTTCCACCACATTCAATGCACTCTGAACCTCGTAGTCTACGCTATCAGTCTACAACACCCAATAAAACATTATGAAACCCTTTTTTTCCCATAAATTTATCCAAATTCTAAAAAAATATTCATAAACTAATTTATACTGGATATTCCTGCAATCCATCGAGATGATCACAGGGCGCAGGGATGTGAAAAACTCCAGAGAAGCCATTGATGTTGTCGAAAATGCTATGATAATCCAAGATATCGGCTTGGCATATCTCTAGCTTCCCCAATAACGCTTCTTCAGACTCCATCGGCTTCATGCTATCTGAAATAGCTTACTGAAGTGACAGAGCATTGAGCATTGAATTTTGTACAGCAGGAGGAGGATACTGGCAAGGGCTCTGATCTGCAGTGCATCGACTGCAGTTACATGACATGTCAAGATGCTTGTTGAGCTAGAAAATTGATGTAGTAGACCGTATGTTTGCATTTATGAACCGCCATCGGCTCGGCAATAAGAGGTTCGTTTCAATAGAGAATGGGATCTTGCCAAAAAGGATCTTAAATAATTGAAACAATAAAAAAAATCCATTACTAAAGTATGACATTAGAAAACCATACAATTTTTTGGTCAAATGACTGGATTAATATATAGTCAAGGGCGAACTCATCACTATATACCAGCCTATCGACAGGTATAATAAAGGGGGTGGCCCATATATTTAAACTATATTGTTTAACTTACCTCTTTAAAACATTTTTTCACCATAGTAAGGAGTCACCTCTTTATCATAACTTTTTAGTACACCTTATATATAGTTAAAAGTGCAAAGGGGTGGTCCATGATATATCATGACTTTTACCTTATTTTTTCACCCTGGTTAAGTTGTAAAATGGGTGTTCTCTTTTAAACTTCTTCATTCATATGTGTTCAATTTTTTTTTACTTAAATATTATAAGTCAAAGTTATAATGAGAATATTAAGTATGAGTGTTACTCCAACTATGAATAACAACAACATCATCTGAAGCCACTAATTTTTAATATGAAAGTTTCAATAACCAAGATATGTTACCATTA
>JASDQU010500813.1:4213-17510 GCA_032191745.1 Picea mariana | reverse complement strand
AAAGAATTCTATGCTATTATACAGGCGTTGAAGAAGTGGAGGCATTACTTGGTCCCAAAAGAATTTGTATTGTACAGTGATAATCATGCATTACAGTTTGTGACTCAACAGGAGAAGTTGAATCAGAAACATGCAAAATGCGAAGAGTATATGCAGAATTTCACGTTTGTGATTAAGCATATTTCGGGTACTGCTAATAAAGTAGTTGATGCTTTGAGCAGGAAGTGTTTGTTGTTGCAGAAGTTCTGAATCAAAACATTGGGTTTTAAAAATATCAGGGACATGTACGCAGGTGATGTAGATTTTGCAGAAGCATATGAAGCAACTGAGAATCCAGTTCTTCGAGACAGAAGTCCTTGAACAGATTACATGATCCAGGAAGGATTGTTGTTCATAGGCAATCAACTGTGTATTCCGAAATGCTCCATGAGGGAGAATCTGTTAAAGGAGAAACACAGTGGTGGATTGGAAAGACATTTTGGCCATGACAAAACATTCGCGAAGCTGAGCGAATCATATTTTTGGCCAGGAATGAGAGCAGATGTCAAGAGGTTTGTTGACAGATGCAAAATTTTCTAGCATTTGAAGGGGAGAAAGAAGAATGCAGGTTTGTATCAACCATTGCCCATACCAGAGAGGCCATGGGAAGGGATAAGCATGGATTTTGTATTGGGATTGCCAAGGATGCAAAGAGGTGTTGATTCAATCTTTGTGGTCGTCGAAATATTTCTGAAAATGGCACACTTCATACCATGCCAGAAGACCAGCGATGCGACTCATATCGCAAATCTGTTTTTCAAAGAGGTCGTTCGACTTCATGGATTGTCGAAAAGTATAGTTTCAGAAAGGGACAAAAAATTCATAGGGCATTTTTGGAGGACCTTATGGAAGAAGTTGGGAACTAAATTGGCATTTAGTTCAGCGTATCATCCTCAGACGGATGGGCAGACGGAAGTGATCAACAGAAGCCTAGGAGACTTGCTGAGAAGCTTGGTGACAGAGTACCATAGCAGCTGGGATAGCATATTGCCACAGGCAGAGTTCGCATACAATGATTCAATGAACTGAAGCACAGGAAGAAGTCCATTTCAGGTTGTATATGGGGTATAGCTGAGAGGAGTTTCTGAATTGCAAGATTTAGAACAAACTGCGACTAGCAGCGCTAGTGCAGAAGAGTTCGCTGAGGCGATGAAAGAACTTCACCGCCAGGTGAAGCAGCGACTACTGGATTCGAATCAGGAATATAAGCGCAGAGCAGATCAGCATCGGAGACAACTTCAGTTTGAAGTTGGTGATCTAGTTCTGGCACATTTGAGAAAGGAAAGGTTCCCAAGGGGAACATATAATAAAATCAAGATGAAGAAAATCGGGCCATGCAAGGTCTTGAGAAAATTCGAAGAAAATGCTTATGAGATTGAATTACTGGATGGCATCGGAATATCTCCGATATTCAATATCACAGATTTATACCCATACAGAGCTAGAGAAGCAGAGACTGGAACAGAAAAACTAGTGATCTAGTGGATGAAACAGATGCCAGTTGCAGAGAAGTCACAGATGGAATGCATACTGGACAAGAGAGTGGGTAAGAAGACCAGGCGAAAGGAATACTATGAGTATCTAGTCAAGTGGAAGAACCACCCAGTGGAAGATGCCAGCTGGGAGAGAGAAGCAGTAATACAAAAGCATGGATGGACCGTGCAGGAGCTCATGGACAGGAGCCCATGAAAGTTTTCAAGCCGAGGAGTATGATGCAGGAGCATCGCCAACACATCAAGCGAGCCCGCGTGGAAGCAGAAACCAGCTGGACAAGCCAGGACAACTTTTGAAAACACTTTGGGATTGTTGCGCAAGTCTTAAATGAGTCATTTATGAAGGCGCACTTGTATATTGTAATGGACCTTGAGCGGATAGCTCTCGTCCTTAGGTAGATAGTCGGCATTTAATAGACTTAATGCAATTATATAGGAATTAAATTCTAGATTTGATAGCTTTAGAGTCCAAGAGGGAAAACAAATATAGACACCCTCATTGTATCATTGTAACATGATCAAAGAAGTGGAAGAGCATG
Organism: Picea mariana; assembly: GCA_032191745.1. Classification (NCBI taxonomy): domain Eukaryota; kingdom Viridiplantae; phylum Streptophyta; class Pinopsida; order Pinales; family Pinaceae; genus Picea; species Picea mariana. The sequence continues at coordinate 15,439 of JASDQU010500813.1, read as the reverse complement.
CAGAGAACTGTATGAAGAACTCCCATGTACAGACATTTGAATTAATATAAGATTTTTGATTCAAATTCATGGGTTGTGTTGTTTCTCTCTGCATTTTGAAATTCTCGTGAATGTTCGCTTCCTGTTATACATTTTCTTTTATATGTTGTGTATGTGATTTCATGGGGGAATTGAGGTCTGGAAAGAAGAGTGAATGAGTTTCAATTGTTTCTCTAATTGAGCCAGAGGATTCCTGCAAGGAGTGCAGTCGAATTGTCCGCAAGGAGTGTGTTGACAGAAGGGTTCAATTAGAGATAACTTTTGTTCTCACTTCCTCGAGAGTGCAGTTGGGAATGAAGGAGCCATGCAAGGAGTGCGCAGGCTGGTTAAAGGTCTCAGGGTTGAGAACATGAGGGAAGTGTAGACGACTATTGCTACAGGAGTGCGCAGAGTCGAGGGACTTCAACACTTAGATAGTTTTTGAAGGGTTTCCGCAAGGAGTGCATGCAATAATCTCTTAGAGGACTTGGAGTCGTGGGAAAGCTCAGGAGGAGCAGGCCTTCAAATTTATTGAAGGATAAGCACAAGGAAGTTGTTGTTGAAATTCTGAGGGAAGCATCGCAGGTTGGTGAGCAAGTGAACATTTTTCGTGGAGAAACACTCAGCCATTTCATAGGTTTCGTCAGAAAGGATAGACGGTCGGTATTCTCTGAGGAGAGTCCACGAGTTTCCGAGGACTGCTAGATCTTGGAAAGTTGCAGGGGAAATACGGTGTTACATTCCCCAAAGGTTTGAGGTTCAGGAGGATGGTGTCGTTGATCAGGATCACGAGGAGCATTGGTTCTACTCGTGGATCGACATATCGGCAGTTCGTGAGTCGAGATTCCAAATCTTCGCAACGGAAGTCGCGATATAGCGATACACAATATTCCGACGGGTGAGTAAATAGTGTGGGCCACAAATGGATTTGGCGAGTGGAGAACAGGTGGCATATCATATCGGTATCTCACAGCAAGAAGTCCCGAAACTTGGATGACAGGATTCGCGATCCCGTGAAGTCTGAAGTTTCGACGGGGAGACGTGATTGTGGAAAATTCCACGCACATGCGCATTGGCGTTTCAGTGCATCGGGTATCAGGGGTTGGAAAACCCGAGTGTTTGGTGTTGCAAGTAGCGAAGTCGCGATAGAGAAAAGTCCCGATAGAGGAAAGAGAAAGTCAGCATTGACTGACATATCGAGTCTCGGGGATTCCAGAATCCAGTGTTTGACCTTTGAACTCGCGAAGTCACGAGTTTTGATTCCCCGATAATTCAAGAAAGGGGATCGCGAGAAGAGAATTGTGGGTGCAGATTTCCCAACAGGGAAATAGAAGAACCTTAGAAGTTCTTCGGGCCGAGAAGAGGAGAAGATCCTGAGGAAGCGGACGTGCTCCGAGGAGTGCAGTTGCGTCATATATCGCAGAAGTGTAAGTGCTATTTGTAGGACACAGAACAATAGATACTTAATTTTCAGCCCACCAAGCCGCGAACTCGTGATCCAAAAAGTGCCCAAGTATGGAATGAGGAATCCACATATGTTATAGAAAAATACAAATACAATGTTCAGCCAAGCAACACGTAGGTCCTCCTGTCAATTTGTATATCGCGAAAATGTGGTTGTTATTTGTAGTAAAGGGAACGAAGAATCTACATGTGTTCTAGAACAGTACAAATGCAATGTTCGGCCAAGCAACCTATAGGTTGTGCTGTCAATTTGTATATCGTGGAAATTTGCATTCTATTTGTAGGACATGGAACAATATTCAGTATTTTTTCAGCCCGCCAGGTCGCAAACCTGCGATCAAAAAAGTGCCTAAGTATGGAATAAGCGATCTGCATATGTTGTATAAAGTCTCATGTCTATACTTTATATAGAAACTCATCTCCACAAATCCTGCTGTCAATTTGTATATCGCGGAACTGTGGGTGCTATTTGTAGGGCACAGAACAAAAGATACTCAATTTTCAACCCGCCAGGCCGCAAACGTGCGAAACAAAAAGTGCCCAAGTATGGAATCACGGATTCGGATATGTTCTATACAATATAATGTCCATAGTTTATAAAAGTACATGTTTAACCAGCCAGCCCGCAATGTTGAACCAACCAACCCACAAGTCCACCTATCATTTTGTATCTTGCGGAAGTGTAGGTGCTACTTGTAGGACACAGAACAATAGAGGCTCAATTTTCAGCTTGCCAGGTCGAGAACCCGTCCGCTAGGCAGAGAACCATCGGGCCTTCACGTCTCCTGGGTATATCTTCTTCCATTTTTCTTTTGTAACCGGCCTGACCGCTTTCCATATGCAATAATTAAGCTTTAATGCTAGTAGCCATCCTACAACAACCGTTACAGTTGTCATTAATGTCCAGAATTTCGGAGAAGATTTGTCCTTAGTACGAATTAAACTAAGATTTGTGCACAAGCATGTTATATTTTCCAAGTATTCATTTGAAAGGCGACGCAATCTTTTTTTTTGTCCGCCAACGAGTTGGTGATTTTAATAAATTTCTAATTCTTAATGTCTTTTCGCAGTCACTGCCACCTTCACACTTTTTTCTAATTGTGAAATTAGTGACCTGTGATGGTCACAGCTCATTCCACACAAACCCTGGAAATTTTCATTGATCAGCGAAAGGATCGAGGAGATATTCCATTGATACGCATTAAAATAGACTTTGTAGAAGCTTATATTATCCCTCCCCGATTTTCATTTGAAACATCGTCTCGAGAAAACAAAAATTCTTAATAACTTGTGGCGGTAGTTCTCTCCACACACAGTCAACACATTGGGGCATAATGGCCACAGGTTCCACTATTCCAGATCATATTCTTACTATTCATCTCTCTCCATCCATGAGAAAAAAATGAGATGGTCCCTTGGTACACCGAGAGATATATTTCAAGCCAAAAAATTTGATGCCAACCTTGGCTTCTCAGAGAAACTACCCACTTGCAGTCATGCCTGTCGTAGAACTTTATGCCATGAATTCCAAGCCAGAAGAAGAGGATATGATGGACGATGATACGGCAATGGATGATGGCAATGCAGAAAATATTCCCACTCCTGGGCCCAAATTGAAATGAACCATAACGAATGGACCTTCATGGCTCGGTGATCGTGGTCATGACAACACCAAAAAGAGTTTCAGAAAGAAAAAAAATGGATAGTGAATGCAACAACCACTTTGCACCACCAAAGTAGGAATTCCATAGTTCCAAATTAGTCTGTTCTAGGCAGAAGAGTTTGACTGTAAAGAAATCATATGTTGATGCATCCAGAGATATATTTCAAGCCAAAAAAATATTGTTTAACATTTTCGGGTATCAAGTGCAAAACTTTCGCTGCTGCAACGCATTTTCCTACTAGTCATCTCCTTCTGCCCAGAATGGACTAATTTGGGCCTCTGTAATTGTACGTGCAAGATGTACTACTAAATTTTTTTCGACTATGAAGAGTCGGTTTCAACTAAGGACTATTCCACTTGCCCTGCAACCATTTTCGTCTTCTTCTTTAGGCAAAGCTTCTGAAAAATATCAATTTCAGCAGAGGATGATTAATCGAGGAGAAAACTCCAAGGATCTTGCATACTGCGGAACCCGTGCCTGTGTTTGTCGCAGATACCTTCAATGTTTTCAACYGAAGAACTGGATCCAATTTCTAAGCATAGATGTACAGTACTCAGTACTTTTCTTATTTTTTTAAATGGATTTGCTATTACGAAATTTTGGCCTTGGACTCTTCGTCTCTGCCACTTTTCTGGGTTTCAAGCATGTTCTAATTGGAATTCTTCGGTGCTCTCGTACTTCTTCGATCTTTTGTTTACTAATACCAATGTAAAATGTTCCAGAAAAATCATTCTTCTTGTTTTTAGAGATGCAAATATTAAGTTTTAATGCTAATTAGTAAAAAACAAAGTTCACTACTTCACTTGGTATGTTACAGTCATGGAATAATGTATCAAGAACATAAATGCATGTGCAAGTTGCAATAACATGTAATCTTCAACAATGCATTTCCTGATAACTAGTAGATCATGATTTTGCAACAATGGGGCTTCTTTGAAACCAATTCGCACTTACGAAAAATGTCTTCCAACTTTGTATTTTCCCAATTCATGCATTTCCAACCACCGCTTCCCCTTTCTTTAAATTGACCCTCTATTGTTCCCTATCCCACAACTGCCACCCAGAGTTCCACCATATAGAAATTGACAGGAGGACCCTGCTGGCTGCATCAACATTGCACCTCTACTTTTCCAGTACCTCCAAACAACATTCGTAGCTCTGCTATATAAAAATTGACAGATATGAAAATTTGAAACCATTCTTAGATCATGCCCTTTTCTATATTATGGTCGACCTATCATGCCCTTTTCATGATCTCTTCCGAATTACACATTTTGCACTCAAAAATTCTGAAACATTAAATTTTACCCTTTTTTGTATTACGGTCCACCTATCATGCCCTTTTCCGTGATGCACATTTTTTGCACTGAAAACTTTCAAGAAATACAATTTAACCACCGCTTCCTCGCATATTTATTGGAACTATTGTCAACCCATTTTGAAGCCCATCTTTCCGCTTTCCATACTTCACCATTTGTTCAAATTTCTTTAGGGAATCGTCCCTTTGTCGGGTTGAAGAAATATTCAGTTCGTAGTCATTGTTTCCTGTTTCGACGTCCTTTTCGAATTAGCAGTTGGAAATTATATATAAGATCTTATTGCTACGCATGAAATTAGAAATTCCTTATTCCATACTTAGCCATTTTGCCGAAATTTCGCAAATATACAAACCGGTCATTGAACTCCCCCTTCATGATCTCTTCCTGACTATCCCCTTAACCCTTTTTTGAATCACGTCCAACTTCTTTTTAGAACTTTCCATTCTTTCCTTTCTCTCCGCCGTCTCTGTCACCTTCGCACTTCTCTACAATAAAAGAAAATATAAAGTTTTCTATATAAATAGACATATCTTGTTTGTAAATATGGAATTATTGGCATTTAATTCTAACAGGCCACCATGCAGAAACCATATATATTGTCATTGATGGGCAAAAGGGTCGAGGAAATATCATATTCATGCGCATTAAACCAAAATTTGTGGGGAGATTATATTGTCCCTTCCGAGTGTTCATTTCAAAATCATGAAATCCCTTTCACACCATGTGGCCTTCGCACGTTCAAGAAACCTCCATTTCTTAATTTCTCTTCACCATACTCACCACATTCGCATTTCTAAATATGAAATAAATAAACTTTACTCCTAATAGTTCATCATGCACCACCAATACCGATTGTCATTAATCAGTAAAAGGGTCGAGGAGATTTCCCATTCATAAGCATTTAACCAAGATTTAGCAAAAAGTTACATTATTTGCTGTGACTGTTCATTTAAACCATCATCTGCAGCAAAGAAACCTTCTCATAAACCTATGGCATCAGTTCCACACCAGTTCTGTGGAGATACAGTGAACATCTTCAGCCATCACGACCAGAACTTCCACTGGTCCAAGGCATTTTCTTATTACTCAACCTCTGCCATAGAGAACCAAGTAATTTGGACGTCTGGGATTGCTCATGCAAGTTGTTTCCCTGAGGTTTTTGACTGTAAGGACCTGGCCTCTTGGTGCGTCGGTAAATTTATTGCAGAGAAAAGAATTATTCCACTGTACAATCGCTCTTCTATTTCTTTGTCACCTCATCTCTTTTGGCAGATGTTGAAATTGCCTGACCCAACATTGATGTTCAAAGGAGAATATTGCAAACAGTTCCTAGCAAAGAATAATAACGGATTGGACCTCTTGCCCCTTTTTTTGGAAAACCCGGATCTAGTTCCTGAAGATATTACAAGCATGCAGGTTAGTTCATTTAAAAATCCTTTTCGCGAAATTGCCTAGCTGTTTACAAGAATAACGGGATAGGAATCCATAGCTACTGTTTCCCACATGGCTCTTTACATTTTGTATTTTAGAGTCAACGAAAAAGCCAGTTTTGATTGGGGAAGGATAATTTCTTATGAAATCTCTTCCCAATTGTCAAGCTACAAAAGGGGAAAGAAATTTAATATGTCATCCTATTTAGTTTTTGCAATAACACATTCCTATCGATTTCTGCAACTGTCTCTGTCCAAGAATGTCAACTACAATCTCCACCGAGTAACGTTCTGGTACCAGGCCTTATGGAAGCACAAGGCTTCCCACTATTTTTATGAGGTTTTTAATGGCTTCTCGTCCATTTTCAAACTTTTCTTGTTAGGAGAAAATGCTCCCCGCTTATCTGAACAGGTGACTAATTTTTTGGACAAAAAGGGAACAATCCAACATTTGGATAATTACACTATCATAAAAAAATTTGGCTCCACGGAACAACCTTCTCTCCTTCCATGTCACATTACGGACATAATTTTTATTGCAGAAGTAGCACGTCAATACAGCTACTAGTTCCATCTGTTCCAAAGGAAGAAAAAAAAACAGCTCATTCTTATGCCTTAGAAAATAGGGGAGTTCGTGTTGAAAAACATCAACAAATTTGATGATTTAGCAGCACATTTTAGTATCTCCAACCTCAGATATGTTGAGCATATAAAAGGATTAGACCTCTATGATATTTTTAGACAACATTTACATTCACTTGGCCTCGGCGATTGTTTTGTAAATAAACACCTGCCCAAAAATAGAGACAGTCACGAGCCTGCCTTTGATGTCGACGACGTAGAGATGGTGCAAAGCTTCACCAAATTGTACATGCAACAGGGGAAAGATCCAAGTGACAAGAGTGTTCAATATGCAAATACCACTCCAAAAAGTAAAACATCCCAGACCATTGCTCGAACGTCCCATCACAGCAACAAAGAAACCCAAAATTCTTCAAACGGAGAAGGAGATAACGACCCTCCTCACTCTAAAATTGATAGTTCTTACAAGCTTCCAGTGGAGAAGAAGAGAAAAAAAAATGTGGGGCAGGCAGAAGACCCGGTAATTCAGAGTGAGAACATGGAAATTGACACTGATCTGGATGCCATGCTCCCCTTCTTTGATCAACCCGAGGACGCCATCCACCATAGCCATCCAATGGACATATTCGTTGCCCAAAATTTTGACGAAGATGAATCCTTCGTGTTCCAGAGCATTGTTTTTGATAGCCGGAACAAAAAATTGATATTTCAAAAAAAAAATGTTAAAAATATCAAAGGCAAATCTTGTTCAGAGGTTGACATTGCCAACATACGGCCATCCCAAATATGTCAAATTCACACCGCCACCGGAGAAGCACTTCATGACTCCATTGAACGCATGGAGACCCACAATGACAGACTGAAGGACCGAGTCAAGGAATTGGAAGACGCTTTCTTTCCTATGCCATTGCTTGTCGATCCTTTGGCAATAGCCATGCCTGGCACCCCTGCACCCAATGTAAAATCACCCTCCACCCTGCTCACATCCTGTAAAGGATATGTGGAAAACAATATCACAAAATGAATGGAACCGGTTACTGATGCCTGGAAAAGATAAAAAATCATCGCTTCCCTTGGAACTAGGGCACATAGCTTGCTCGAGTTTTTGCAAGCTGAATTAAAAGATGAAGAAAACTTCTTCTTAAAAACGGTCATCCCTTTTGGCAAGATTGTCAACAATATGAAAAAAACAAAAAGAAGAGAAGAAGATATTCCATCCAAAAACCCAATCGACCAATTAAATTCATGTTGGAAAGAAAAATTAAACAACCTACGTCTCATTGTCCAGTCATGTGAACAATTCATATCGAAGAAAGATAAATTATTCACAAAGTTATCAAATATAGACATAGTCGGGAAAACAAATGACTTCCAAGACCCCCTCTTAATTGCAAACTCCTTGCCCTTAACCAGAGAAGAGTTCGATAAATAGGTTTCTATGTTGAAGAACTTCTCTCTGGAAAATGTTTACAGCATCCTTCAATTTGATCAATCGCACGTCCATGACTGGCTAGTCAAATATACAGTACATAATGAGGAAATTCATCAGGCTCTCTCTAATCTTTCTACCGACTTCTAGGAATTAGAAAACAATCTTTTCAACATCAAGATCCGGAATGAGATCAATGTAACCCCAATGAGAGCATACATTGAAGAATGGCTCGAAAGGAAATTGAAATAGGTTGCCAACGAAAGACAACAAGCAGTTGTCAGCATTCCAACAGCCATGGATAACATCCTTGAAACTGCAGTCGTCGCCGACATCAATGAAAGGGCAGCCGCAAGCAAATAGACAAAGCTATCATATGTACCCTCACTGTAATTTTACTCATCCCATCTTTCTTTGTTTCTCAACCCAGTTATTCCACTTTATTAAATAAACATGTATAGGAAAACACTTATACCTTTCCATTTATTTTCTTTTGCAATTGTTGCACTCTATCTTCTTTCCACAATCCCGTTTCTTGTAAATATTTCTCTAATGGTTTGCAGGAGCCCCAATCCCAGTCTACATGACAAATGCATTGAAATTCCAGTTTATATGTAACACACTTTGTTTTTTTTGTATATTTCAAAATTTGTAGTGGTATGTAACAAACTTCTATTTTCTGACAGATTTCAAATAAAAATGCATCTAAATTTTTATATCCTAAAGACTCTACTCTTATCTTTCAACACTCTATATAACAAATGCATTTATTTTTTAATATGCTAGACTTTTATTCTTATCCTTCATCAGTCTGTATGGCAAATGTTCACAAATACATTAAAATTTTTATATTTCTTATCTCCTATTAATTTTATATCATCATATATTTTTATCTTTCACCAGTCCACATTGAAAATGCATTTAAATTTCCAAATTTAATCTTGCACTGTCAACAAATTTTTTACTTTCTTATATACTTTCAAAAAAAAAATGTTTGCTATATACTTTCCAAAATTAGATGGTGCTCGGTCTGCCAACCGTCATTTACTTTTGCCCCATCTTCCAAAATATGCACCTTGCACACAACATTTCCCTCATATACATTTTTCACCAAACACTTCGTTTCATTTACACTTCGACCCCATTTTTCAAAATTTTCTTTCTAACCTCCTTGACAGGGACTTAGCTACCACACAGCCTTGTTTCATTTTGGCATTGACTTTAAAAATGTTTACTTAGTCCTAAAATCATATAGATTATATATGTCAATATATCAAATCAATATAAAGGACGATGGTAGAGTTTACAATCTAATCAAATTCATTTGGAAGAATTTTTGTAAAGTATTACATACTTGAGGAGTTGAAAAACATCGAAAAAAGCTACATGAAGTAAACAATAGAGTCAAGAGTCTTAGTTGAAAGTCAAAAGTCGGTCTAGTCCAAAATTAAAAATAAATTTTATGTTGTCGATTGAATGAATCATGCATCAATTTATTGAGTCGTACTGTAAAATTCAAGTCAAAATAGAAAGAGGGGGTTAAATTTTCATCTTAGAGGGTATGTGATCCTCTCCGCCATTGTAATGTAAGTATGTTCCTATCTCACAATATCAGTTATTTCCAACATCATTAGATACCCAATCAAAAACAATTAGGGAGTCTATAAAAGTATGGTATCAACAAAAAGTTTTTTTGAGTTTTACTAACAATAGTCTAACCATTGAGTCTTGTCCTAATTTTTGAGTCATGCACGTGTAGTAGAGTCTTAGTTATAGTCAAATATTTTCCATCATGAAAATGAAATTTGTAGCCTCCATACATTTCGAAAACCCAGAAAGCATAAAGAAGCACATCCATGATCAAGAAGAATCATAGTAATAGAAAAATAATTTTGATGAGAAGTAGGGAAAATAAAGAAACGATCGAGAATTTTGTCAGAGCACTTACAGAGAGCATTCATGATGAGCATTGATTGTGAAAATTTGCAATGATTGAATGCATTCAAGAAAGAGACATCAGATGACACACACACACACACACACACACACACACACACGAGCTTAAAAGACAAGATGATGACACAGAATGATTGAAATGATTGAACCCCTTGGTAGAAGACATGCAAAATAGTTCCCCTAGTTGTGACAAAGAAAATAGAGGAATGGTAGGATTGTTTGATGATGCATACCCTCATAGAATTAATAAAAAGATCCCCCATGATTGGAAGTTCACTACACCATCCCTAAAGAGAGCCCCGGCGGCTCCTCAGAGGGATATAAACTTGAAATGAGTATGGAAGTCGGTGGCACCTAGTAAGAAATCAATGGATTCGATCATATGGAGATCAAGGAGTTGGGATATATGATATGTAGTCACTTAGATCCATTTGAATCCAATCATAGTAAATATTGTATACATGTATCTTCCTATATAGATGGAAACTAATTTACCTATGCAAACTTGTATGCACGGTCGATGCATAGTCAGGATACTTATGAAAGAGTAGAGATCCAGGACATTGTTGGACACTTTCTCAGGATGAGAAAGGATTTGAATGCAGGGGAGATGTTGATTAGTTGGGCCTAAATGGGTGATTAGTTGAAGCAGGTGAAACCTATCCAACCATCCATATAATTGTATAAATACCTATCAAAGCATGAATACAAGACGGTAGAACATTCTCCCTAATATATCTGGCTTGATGGTGTCATGTGTGCATGTCATGATGTAGTCTCTTTATTGAATGTTGGTTGGAATATCAACCTTCCAACATGCTTATTCAATGAGGTACATTTTTTTCCTCAATTCAATTGAATCCAAGTTAAATTCATCAATTTTTGAAACAATGATTATATTATTTATTTACTGATTAGAGTATTTACATTTAATGTTATCACATAAAGGTCTAGGTACATGGGGTTGTTGATGCCACAATGACATGGGAAAATGGGTGGCATGCAAGAGTTCCTCATCTTGATGAGGGAACATCAAGGATCCTAAGATCGCACTCACATGTATGAATCCATACAAATAGGTGTATATAGTATCATATTTTTTTTTTTAAATAAAAAAGAGAGGGTAGTACCTTCTATATTAGAAAATCATAGAACATTTACAAAAGACAGTGTCATGGCTAAAAACCACCAAAATACTGCCAGTATCCGGAAACCAGTATAGCTAAGGGGCCAATAGCAGTTATAGAAATAAGACATTTAGTTCAGAGCCCCTGTCCTGCCCGTAGGAAACCAGAACAGGGGCTAAAGGTTTGGGAGTGTATAAAACAGCAAAGCATAAAACAAAAGTCAAGTAACAGTAAAAC
>JASDQU010500812.1:53730-88402 GCA_032191745.1 Picea mariana | reverse complement strand
GGGTACCCATGCCTGGGGCATTGGGTTTCTTGGTCTGGGACCAAGATGTTAAAGACCCTAGATATGTCTAGGGCCCCTGGACTGGGTCCAGGGTGCCCATGCCTGGGGCATGGGTTGATCCTTGGTCTCTGACCTTGGTGTATACGACCTCAGGAAAAGTCTTGGGGCTACTTGATTCTAAATCAAGTAATTGATGGTACATGACCTTCCTTGAAGGACATAACCACAAGAGGAATAAGTCCCATATGCAGTGATGATAAAGTAATAGGTTCACCATGTGATTTGAAGGAATGAGTAATGCCACCTTGCTAACCCACCTTACCCTTGTTTATTTGGTTTGGGGTTTTATTGTCTTATTCTGGGGTTAAACTTAAAGTTAATTTTAAATATGATCACATGTTTAAATTTAAAATTTAAACATGTGACTTTAATATTAATTTTTAATTAACCCTTTGCCCTAACCTTTTACTATTTAAGAAACCCCCCTCTACTCCTATTTACATTCATTCATTCTTCTTGTGTTAGCGTGGAGAGTCCCTCTAAGCCTGCGGCCTCAGTTCTCTTACCTGGCTGTTGATGCCTGAAGCGTTGGAGCGGCCTCTTGTCACTTTGCTATTGCAGCAGCCCCTTGAAGATTAGCCGCGGCCTCCTCTGTTCTGTTGTGTCTATCCTGTAGATGCCGTATCTTTTGATGTGGCTACCTTGAGTCTGCTGTGGGGGTTCTACCATGTGATCTGGCTGCTATAGATGTTGCTGCCTTTACCCTGTGTGGGCCGTGACTGTTTCTGCCGTGGGTGATCTGGTCTGGTACCTCTACTTGTCTGCTGTGGGGGTTCTACCGTGTGATCTGGCTGCTATAGATGTTGTTGCCTTTACCCTGTGTGGGCCGTGACTGTTTCTGCCGTGGGTGATCTGGTCTGGTACCTCTACTTGTCTGCTGTGTGCCCCTCTAACTAGGGTAAATCATGTGGGGTATAGCTTGCTAAACAGATCCGCCTTATCACTGCAAATTTAAGGGTTTACCTACAGTACTGTGTTTGTAATTTTGAGGGTTTCTTGGGTAAGGTCTTGCTGGGAAGGTTTGGGCCTTCTTTGTGTTGTTCCCTGTGGCCCTTAGACATGGTGGCATTAAAGTTCTTTCAATCCTTGGCATAAAGATCACTCTTGATCCATGAACTGAACCTTTGTCTGAGCATAACAACCAGATCTATTTCTATTTTGGTTATAGTTCTATCTTCAGAGGTAGGTTGTTGTACCAGGTATGTTTCCTACTTGTTTCTCCTTGATTTAGATCTTATCTTTATTATAGAATAGTTGTATGGAGTAAGCATTCTATGGATCTATAAGATATGCTCATTGTAAACTGATTAGACAGAGTTTTTTGTTGATTTAATCTTATAGATCTGTTGTTGTATTCAGATCTGTTCTTTAGATCTGAGTTTATATTTATGTGATCAGAAGTTGTTGCTACTCTTCATAGATCTAAAGACACTTATGTTATGGGCAGACTCTTTAGATCTGATATCTGTGTTTGACATATAGATCTATTGTATATCTTAGATCTGGTACTGATACTTTAGATCTGACTTTAGATTCATATTAGAACAAAGTTTATTGTATTTGTGTATTGCTATCTTTCACAGATCTACATGCTAGGTGTTCTATCTCTGTTTGAGTTACAGTTTTAGTTGCTTGAGTACTGAAATTTTAAAAGAGACTACTATTCTACAATATTACCCAAAATCTAACAGTTTTTACCACCAAAAAGGGTGACCTGGGAGGCTACAAGGGGTTGAAGTCGGGGACAGCTTCACGACACTATGTGTCCTCCTTGATTGAGCACCCAAGCATTCCGAATTTGACCTATGGAGCTAGGGAAGAACCTTGTTTGTTCTTCTTCTTGAGCACCCAACACTCCCTTTTGGTTGAAGGGATAAGAATTAGGGGTAGTCACATAGTCTAGATTTGCATCTTTCACACTAAATTTCCTCTTAATTCAAGAGAGACTTAAAACTTGCTAAAATCAACCTACACACTCTCTCAAAACATTTATTTTTCAAGCACTTTACTTTTAAGCAATTTTCTTGTGAATACTTGTTTCAGAGTTTTCTTATTTCTAGCATTCTTTATTTATTTGAATATAATTTGTTTAAGTGTAAAGTTACTTCTCATATTTATTGTGGATATCTCATAACATTGATCATTCTTGTATAATTGTACTATTGTTGTAAATCTCATTTAATCATTTTGGGTAATCTTTGGGCATTGATCTAATTGTTGTATAAATAAAGGGTTTGCTTGTCATTGAAGAAACTGCATTTTTGCATTTGCTACCTGTCATTTGGTTGGGTTCTCTTAACAATCAACTCAATTAACTCCTAGATCATTAATCAAACTTCACATAGTTTAATAGGGTCTATCCCCTTTGGCTTCCCTAGGAGTAATCCAAGACGGAAGAGGTCTAGATCGAGGTGACAGTGGGTCTAGACGTAGGTTTGTGCTTCCAAGGACACACCAAGTGGGTTGGAAACTTCTCCACGTTAGTAGATGTGTATTAGGACGGCAACAGGTCGTGATCCATTCTTTCATGAGAAGAGTAGTTGAAGGCCCAAAGGTTGTTTTGCCACTGCTATGAAAAGAATAAGAAAATGATGTTAAAGAAAGAAAGGAATGATAGCAAAAGAGGACTAACAAAAGCCAATCCAAACTTGAGCTCTACTCTTTCAGTGCTCACCCCAGTCCAAAAAAGACGCAATGTTAATGGCTAGAAACCTTACAAAGGGGACTTGCAAATATAATAAAGAGGGACCTAGAAAAAGGCAGATAAGGGAGATTGCAAAAAATAGCATGTAAATATGGGGTAATTCAAGAGAAAGTGCACCCTCCACAAAGGCGCTCATAGAAATGGATTCAATGACACCATTAGCCATGAAGTAAGCCCTAGAACCATGTCACTATCACACTTATTCTTGAATGGTTTTTACTTTCCCTTGTCACTCTCGAGACCTATCCCTCTACCTAGGTTATTTTATTTCTTGTCTAGGTGGCACACCTAATATGGTTGGATGAAGGCCCTCCCATACTTAAACTTGGTAACTCACATGGGGTCCTGGGTTGGTGTGATGCTTGAAAGGGATACTGAGGTGAATTGTCTTACTTGGATTACATCTTAAGTTGCAGTTTACTTTACATGTTTTAAGGACTAGTGTTTCTCATGAACTTTGGCTAACCATGTTTTATGCTTTGGTTTGATTTGGATGGCCTTGACATGGTTCTTTGAGGGACGTCTTGGGATTGTACCCAGGACGTTGTGCCTTTATTGCAGGACTTTGGCACGTGTGATGCAAAGCAGTGGGTCTTCCAGTGACTCACCACCCTCAAATATTGGCTCTCACATCCTCAGAACCCTGGATGATGGACAAATGGGCTTGGTTTGAGCAGATTCAGTCATTATGGCACACTAATGGGATGGAAGCCCCACAGGCTGGGAAGAGTACCACAGGGCCTATTGACCCACAGAATAGAGGGCATTGCAACAAAAGTGATTCAGACATCATTCAGGAATGAGATGCAACCCTCCTCTCCTTGGATGCACACATAGAAGCCCTTAACATCACCCCCTTGACCTTGACGTCACCTTCTAGGGTTTTACCTTGTTAGTGTTTGACGAATAGACGGGTACCGGAGATGATTTGGCATGAAATTAGGTGAGGAGATACCTCACTTGACATTTGCTTCACCTTGGAGGATGCCACATGGCCTTTGGAGGCCTTACCTTAGCCTTTGGAGGCTTGGCGTCACCCTACTAGGCCTTGACATCTCAAACGTGTGGGCATTTTGATGTATTTTTGCATTTATTAAATTGTAAAGGTTAAATGAGGGGTCGTCCCCACTTGGATTGTAAATTTGTTATGTTATGTGGACAAAGTGAGATGCTAGGCCTCATATAAGAAGGCTAGCCTCACTTCATTTTTATTCATCATCTTTCACTCACTTTTGTGGGTAACACATCTGAAATTTTCGTCCTTTATGGGTAACTAGCTCTTCTCTCTCAAGGATGATTTTAAGGATGGAAATTTATTTTAAAATGTAGAAGCCTTGATGAATCTTACTAATCCTTCATATGCCAACTATAAAATGTTTGGTGATATTTTTGTAAAAATATTCAAATTTCTAAGGATTTTATATAGTTTGTATAAAATTTTGGCGATTTTTAAGGTAAAATAATTTTATCCTATAGAATTTGGGCAAATAATTTTTAGAATAGCGAATCTTGTTTTGGGAAAAACCATGGAAAATTAGCCCATGAGCAAAATTTAGCAATATGCTTGGAAAGGTCTCTTGTGGATGGATTTGCTGAATTTGGATGGATATTTCTGCAATTAGGGTTACATTTTCTTGGTTTCTTGGATGAAGTAAGTAAATTTCTGCAATTTTTGTTCATGCTATTAATGTTTATGGTGAAATTGTTATTTTATTACAAGAAGACTTGTTTGTTGATGTTGATTTTTCAATAAGCTAGGTTAAGCATGTAGTTCATTCCATTTTAGCATTTAACCATAACCATAAATGTTGCAGCAACCAAGATCACAAGAAGAAGCACCATGCACAAGAACACAAGAAGTATCATGGGAAACCCTTCTCAACAAGGGAAGAAAACCTGGCCAAATCCTTTGCTATAATCCTCAAGAGAAAGACCTTCACCACCAAGAAAGACCTAGCACACAAGAGGGTGCTCAAACCCTAGAAGACAAGCGCACAAGAGAGGTGTGCACTTTTCCCAAGTAAATGTACTTGTTGAAATTTCCAAACTCTCGAGAAAGATATGTTTCCACAATGGGGATTTTACCTTTACTTATACTAACCTAAACCTATCAATAGAAGTGTCTATTGGCTCAACAGGGTTGACCTCTCTAAGTCACATTATAATTATTATTATTATTATTATTATATTATAATTAATATTAATCAGATTAATTATCTTTTACATTTATTATTAATCACATTAAGGTGGGGCCGACCTGTACCCTTTACATAACAATTAGGGTTACAGGAAGGTCTGACTCTTGAACAATATATAGCAAAGGATTTGATACACCCACTAGTGCTCATCCACTAGGGGCACATCCATAGGGATGGCATGTCTCTGGTTCACTGCATTACATAGAAGAACCAGATCTTCACACGTTCACCTGTGCTCGTTCATAGGCACGTCCACTCTACAAATCTTCTTTCCCACTACCTCACACAGGAGAATCATCTGGAGTCTTCTCGTCAACTCTGCTGCTCAGAGGAGGCTAATACATCATCTTCATTTCTGTTCACATGACGATGCACCCAACACTTTGGGATTTCACACGTTCACTTTGTGCTCAGCCACAGGCACATCTAACTCAACAGATCGCCTTTCCCACTGGATAATCATCTGGAGTTCTTCTCAACTCTCTGAATGGAGGAGGTCATCTCTACATTCCTAGCTTTGTCTTAGACAGGAACCACGTACCCTTCTTAGGGGCTTTTTCTCAGGTTTGTAAGCTGAGAGAAAGACTCACATAGCTGCAATGATCCACATCTCACAGGTTTGTAAACTAGAGAATGTCTCACATAGCTGCAATCATCAACAAGTGGAACATAACTGCTTCTTCCTCTCACAAGGTGATATTTTTCTAAAATTGGTTGATTGTCCTTGCTAGGGTTAGAACCCTCAAGCCCTAAAGTGCTAGCACTTTAGGATTTTAGCCCTAGACATTTGATCTTTGACCTAGTTGAAGCTGCAAGAAAGAAGAAACAACTTCTAGGGCCCAAATGTGCATCCACCCTAAAAGTCTTCTCCTCAAGATCGAAGACCTAAGACCCAAATGTGCTTGCACCTTAGGGGTTAGATCCTACCTCTTGGTTTCAAGTAGATCAACCTTCAAGCTTGGTTGCATTTGAAAAGACTCCATAACCCTTAAAGGCACTAGTCTCAAAGCATTCTCATAGCGAATCGATTGATGAACTCACTCTGTCAACTCTCTCAAGCTTTCTACTAACTATACTAACACTAACTTCTGCAAACTCACTAAATAACTTCTTGTTGTCGTAAAAGGTTTTTTACAACCATCTAAATTACATTATTTCGCTGCATCCACTAATCTATTGGTAGCTTAACTCACTCAGAAATTACCTTCAACAATTGGATAATATTCTATTGGATGTATGCTTAAATTTCATGGTCAATTGTGGTGTTTCTAAGCATTTTATTATTGTTGTTGTTACCCATTACTTATTGTTGTTATAAGACTGGTTTACTGCTGCAATTTGCAACAGCCATAGCAATCTAACTTGTCTAGTGTCTAAAAGAGGTATTTATTGCATACTTTGACTAGGAAATTGTTATATATATATATATATATATATATATATATATATATATATATGCCACAAAGTGTTCTTGTTCTAGGAAGGTATCAAATCATCTTAAAACCTCTTCGTTTTCCTTGACCTAGACCAATCATCCAATGATCAAGATAGGGGGTGGTAGGCTTGGCTACTAAACTTGCTATTAGATCCCTTGAGGTCATCAGGGAAGCATCCCTTGTGGTGGATGCCTTCCATAACTAAAACGAAGGAAGTCCTTACTTAGGTGGCAGTGGTAGGTTCTTCCATAGTTACGCAATATTTGGGGATCTTCTGGAGGGCTTTGCACAAATACAAATCCTGCAATAACAGCTCTCTTACTGGCCCACTGAGAAAAATACAAACAGCAGCAAAACCCTGGCGAATTTCTACTGACGAAACCCCTACTATCCCGGCTTGATGTACGGCCCTGTTGTAAGGCCCGGCCGTGGACTGTACAACACCTACCACAAGTTGTACAGGTTGTACAACTGTTGTAAGTGGCATATACGGCCCCACACGAGCTATACGGTTTTTATTGTGGCCTATACGGCCCCGTGCAGGCTTTACAGCCCCTATGACATCCTGTTGTTGGTTGTACAGCCTTAGTCACAGGATGTAATGCATCTTTGTCTGCTCCTGGGAGTTGTACAACCCCTCCAAAAAAATTCCCAACCTCTGCCTTGTCGGTACGACCTCCTGAAATCCTCCTAGTTGCAGTACATTCCTCCTTTGGACTATGCAAGAAATCCTTCTCTTTCTCCTCTATGAGTCGCTGACTCTAATACCTCCTTTATGAGTCACTAACTCCAATAGATGTCTCTCTTGTGATGTGTCTTCTCCTCTCACCTTGGCTACTTTTATAATCTGGAGATTTCACTGAATCAAACATAACCCTAATCTTTGAAGTGATTGACGGTTGAGATTAAATATCAACTCACTTGAGATCAAGGGCTAGGACTCATTTAATTGACTTATGCCAAAACATTAGGCATTTCATTAAATTAAACTCAATTAATTATAAAAAAGACATTCACTTTAATAATTAAATTATTAAAGTGAATTTCCAAAGTTCTAAGAGGTATTAATGATGATTTCCACACGTCAGACACATACTAGTGTGGAAATACCTGTCCGAGCTACAAACTTCAACAGTAGTATGTGGAATGGAACAATTAAAGGTTGAGTCACCAAATATAAACCCCCTCATATGTGTTTCCCTAAAAAACAAGAAGATGGAGGTTAGGATAAAAGGAAGATGGATCCAAGTTCAAATAAAATATAAAGAGACAAGAAAAAAAAAATCTTCAATAAAATTAACAACCAAAAACATTTATATTTTTGCAAAGCTGAGAATGTGGAAGAAGAAGATTATGATGATAGCTTCATCAATGTACCTGAACTCGATGAAAAAAGGAATATCGTACATTGTTTCTTGCATGACCATCCAATAGGAACCGAGAAAAGAAAATAGGTATAACCGGAAGTAGACTTTCACTCATCATGATCTCTATCCTAGTCTGAATAAGTGTATCCAACCAAATTCCCTTAACCCCCATACAAAATTGGTATGTACTCTTAACATATCTAAAAATCATGTTTGTTGTAGGTCAATGGCTTCCCACCAGCTCTTACATATATCTGGAAACAAGAGACTAGACTATTATGATTCAAGTATAAGAGAATACCAAGTTGTTAATACAAAGTAGCATCAATGGTAAGCAAAATACGGTTAGCTATCAATTTAACCCCAAAGTCACTAGACTAAGAGAGGGTAGGACAAAGTTTGCAATCCTCCATGTGAAACCTTTATACAAGGTCAAGAATTACTTAGGCTATGAAATAACAATACCATCATCACGAGCCGGCCCATTATGTTCATAGGTATCCAGCAGTATGACATTGCCATTAACTTAAAAATTTTCTTAGGGTCCCTTTAGTTTCTTATCGAGAGGCTTTTTATTGCCTTCTCAGGGATCCCCTGGGCAAAGCATCTCTAGGTTTTATTTCCTATGGCTTTTATCTTTTACCAACTGCTTTTACCCCCTGGGCCTTTAGCCCCTTCTTCCCACAAGACAAAGTGTAACCCTTAAAGGTCATCCTAATGGCCGGACTAGGGGAATGGGATGGATGAGCGGGGTATAAGATGTAAAATGATAAAATGGTGGGAGCGGACGATGGCTCTGCAAATCCCCCTTGGTGGCTGACCAAAACCCATGAATATCAACTTGCTAAGTCACCCCATCAATCACCCCAACAATGGTCAAGTGGATTAGTGTAAGATCCAAGCAATCATCAGAAATGAAAGGAACCTAATGCATATATAAGAGGGTTATAATGATCAAATATGACACATACCATGATACCTTGGACCAATTACCTCATGAAGCAAGAGCCCTCTCCGATGCAAGTCCAAGCCGGTGGTGATGGAAGCTGCTGCTGCTGACAGGACAAATCTGGCGAAGAAGAAGAAAGATGGGTCCTCCAAGACCATGCTCAAGTCGATCTTGCTCTCGGTACTCCATGTCTAGGACCTGTGGGCCTCGAGACATGATCTCCTAGTTATCCCTAGATATCGGGGATAACACCCCTGAAGTCCATTAGCATAGAGATAAACGAGGTACTTGTCTTTAGGACAATGGATTTCAGGAATCTAGTAAAGCAACCTCTGGAACCTAACCCCGAAAACTCTGACGATCTCATCCTCTGTTTGTTTTATGCATTCAAGACCTTTCAGCAATGATTGTATATCTTCCAATTTCATAACCAACCTTGCAAGGAAGATTTCTTCAAAATGGTCCATAGATGTGATGCTGGCAGCTGGAAGATTATCATAATACCATCTTCTAGCTTCTCCATGCAGAGAGGCAAAGAAGAGTTTCATCACCAAATCTTCAGCCTCATCACTAACAGGGTGGTATTGAAAGAAAGCCCAGAATTTGCTCATGTGATAATCCAGACTCTCTCCATCGATGCCAGAGAATCTAGGGAGCCAATTTTTATAAAAGGGGGGCATTCGTCTGGGATATCCTCGGATTTTACTCACGTCCAAAGGTTTGTAGTTCCCTAGATCCCATTGTGAAGTCATAGTTGGCTTCGTCATCAGTGGAGTCGCCAGATAGTTTTCTTGAGACTATCAAAAGATAAGGGAAAACACCCAAAGTGGAGTCGACAGGTAAGCGTGTAAGATAGAAACCATAGGGGCAAAGCTTACCAAAAAAGTGTCGTCTGAGGAAGGCTTAACTCAGTGTTCCCCGGCAACGGCGCCAAAATGTTATCCCACAGTTTGTAGCTAGGGTAAAAGGCTATGAGATGGAAGACCAAACTGGCGTAACAGGAACCTATCCCACCCAATGTCACCACGATGGGAAGTCTCTTTCTCTTTAGGGAGGTTAGGCCCAGGGGAGACATCCCCGGTGATCTGTGGTTTTGACGAGGCAAAAGGATAAAGGGACAAGGACAAGTTTTCCCCTCACAAGTCACCACCCAAACAGATAGTCCTGGCTAAACAACCAATAATAAAGTAAATCCCCAATGAAGAACACCTGCCTGGAACAAGACAACAGCAAACTAATACGTGCAAGTTATTTCAATGGGTTAGTACTTCATATCAATCAAGAACTACCTGATGAACTTATAAGCAATTCGAATATAAATATTGACGGAGTCAATGTTTATCAATAGCAATGGAAATCATATCACTTCATCAATAATCATTTAAATGATATGGCATTCAATATAAAAAACCAACACTTTATTCAATTTATGCCTAAAACACCATTCAATTGCTCACAAGATAAGACGTTGCTGCTTTAATGATACAAATAACATAAGGTAGCGGCAGCACTTAGGGTTAGTAGAGTTAGCTAGAGCTAGGGTTAGTGTAGTTAGGGTTTTAAATTCGAGTTTTGAGAGTGTTTGGATCAAAGTCTTACTTCAACGTTGGAGGTCTTAGGATCAGTGCCTCAGGGTAGAAAGGAGTCAATTTAGTAGAGGACGCAAGGGTTGAAGGAGGACGGCTAAGGACTAGAGGGAAGAGTTCTGAAGTGCTGCTATGGCAAGGCCTCAGAATCAAAACCCTAGGTGAGAGAGGCTCACTCCGGTGTTGCTAAAGCAAGGCCTTGTGCTCTCTCCTCCTTCCTTAGGTTGATTTGGCAAAAACGGCTAGCATAAAGAATAAAATCAAGACAAGAGAGTGTAATGAGGGAGAGTGTTGCTACAGCAAGGCTCTATCATCAGACCCTAGAAGAAAAACGGCCCTAGGTGTAGATAACCTAGGCCTAGCACATCTCCTTCTTGATCTCTAGATGGTACAGCTAGCAAAGGAGAGGAAGAAAAAGGAGTGTAGCTACGGCTTGGCTCTCTTCTTCTTCTTCAATGGCTGAAAATTTCTCTATCAGGGGACATGAGACAAGGACCTACTTGTGTGCTTGTCACCTAGGGTTTTGATTCAGCAAATTATAAACATAGGCAAGAAAATAAGACTACAACCATTCATATAAGAAGTTTTGCAGAAAAATACTTACAATTCATCAATAAATAACCATGCAAACCCTAGTTGTAACACCTTCCTTCAAGAGAAACACCATAAAATGCCAAAAAATGTCTTCCTTCAACAAGTGTGCCTAACTTAATTAGCCAAATACCCAAGAGAGGGCGCAAATTTCAGACCTCCTTATGGAGTGAATGAGTGATGATGAAAAAATGAGAGTGAAAATCTCTCATTTATACAAAACCTTGACCTAATTTTACATTTTAGGTCAGGTAAAAGGCCGACAAGGCCAAATTATCAAAATCATATTGTTTTACATTAAATTGTCAAGTTAAAACCCTAATCAAGAAAAAGGTAAGACGTCACCCCTTCCTAGGGTGACATTAGCCCCTATCAGGGCAAATGTAGCCTCCTGAAGCAAGACGTTTAGCCTTCATTGGGCTCCTCCAAGCTGCCACACATGTCAATTGCCCTGTGCATCTGCCAACATGCTCATGATGACATCATAAGCCTCCTAGTGACGTCCTAGGCCATCTAGAGCCAACGTCCCTCTGAAAATGGGTCAATCCCCCTAGGACAAGCAGTGTCGGGGTGCCTCTGGTGGAACGTTCTCTTCTTCTCTGGTGCAAAATCCCTGATCATCCTCTGCCCTATCTCTGCCCCCTGATGGAGGTCTCAGCATCCATCCAATGGGCTCTTCAGCCCCATGGAGGTCTGAACTAATCATCTCCCCATGTGTACCGATCTCATGGATCTCATGGATCTGCACTGGAATACAATCAAATAACAAAAGAAATACCCGTGACCGCAAGAAGACAGCAGATCTGCTGCATGCACGGATAGATAGACCAAAATGAACGATCCCGAATGAGCACGGTGACCGCTATCAGCTGGAAAACTCGATCTCCAACTCCACTGTCAGAATGAACTCGAAACTGCTCCAATCAATGCGCCTTGGCCTCTGCACTGGAAATAATATCTGACGGAACTCAGAACGGACCTCTACGGCACTAGATCTGAACCCTTGGGGGGTTTGCGCCCCTCCTTGGACACTGAATGCGCCCCAATGGATTCCACCGTCGGAATCTACTGCTATGTAGCTCAAAACGATCGTCTCGTCCAGTAGTGAAATGGGTTGGAAGGGTTTGACCGGATCTGATAGGAAACCCCTGCATGCAAGGCCAAACGTCTGTCCGGAATGACTGCGCCCTAAACAGCTGTATGGGTCGCTCTGCAAGATTCCACTGTCAGAATCTGATGATGAATAGCTCAATGGAAGCGCCCTAGCTAGATCTCTACTGGGTCGGAATGAATCTGTAATCGGGACCACGGTCTACTGCAGATCTCTGAATCTCCCAAATAGCTTGCGCCCCCCTTGGCTAAGCTGCGCCCTCCACACTGAATACTCCTGAAATGAACAATGAAATACCTGGATGGTGTCTCCGATGGGCTAGGGTGTGTCTCTCAACACCGAAACCGATCAAGGGTGGTGGTTTCCTCCAGAAATCCACAAAACAATAAGGTCGTTTCTCCTCCTCCTCCTGGAAGTCTCAGCATCAAATCATAATCATCAATAATGAGGAATTAGGTCAAATTCCTTTCTTTATATCTTTCCCGACCTAATTCTTCGTTGACATCACTTAACCTAGGCGCCTTTCCTCCTAAGTGAATTATTTGTCAATTAAGTCGCCCCCCTTATCACCTTTTCGTTCTAATTCTCCGTTGACTTAGGCTTAAGTGACTTTTCCTAAGTATTTAGGCTTAATTTATCGTTTAGCCTTAATTCCTCCTTATTTCTCCATCTGGTTCCCTGTTTGTGCCTGACTATAGTCTATGGGAACATATAGACTACTAAGTCACTCCCTGCTGGCCTAATCTTGGGGACGGGACATCACAAGTAAGAGGAAGCTTACTACAGAGTTCGAGATGAAGGACCTAGGCATGATGCATTACTTCTTAAGTCTGGAGGTATGGCAGAGACCGGATGGGATTTTCCTTAATCAAGGAAAATATACAGTGGAGATACTAAAGAGGTTCGAAATGTTGGACTGTAAGGTCATATCTACACCAATGGTGGCGAACCTGAAATTGTTGTACAACTTCAGAGACAGTGGATGCCACCATATACAGGCAGTTGGTTCGTTAATGTACTTGACGAAAACGAAGCCAGATATATGTTTTGCGGTGAACAAATTGAATAAGTACATGGTTGAGCCTAGACATGTTCACCTGATTGCGGAAAAACATGTGATGAGGTACATGAAGGGTACAATTGATTATGGACTCAGATATATCTCGGATCATGAGATAAGATTGCAGAGCTACATAGATTCAGATTGGGTAGGCAGTGTCACAGACCGGAAGAGTACATCCGGATGTTGCTTCAGTTTGGGATCAGTTGTGATCTCGTGGCTTAGTAGGAAGCATACTTGTGTGGCACTCA
Organism: Picea mariana; assembly: GCA_032191745.1. Lineage (NCBI taxonomy): Eukaryota > Viridiplantae > Streptophyta > Pinopsida > Pinales > Pinaceae > Picea > Picea mariana. Next base: position 75,089 of record JASDQU010500812.1, on the reverse strand, counting down.
GTTCTGCAAAGGCAGAGTATGTAGCAGCGTGTTCATCTTGTGGCGAAGCAATGTGGCTTCAGAAGTTGATTACAGGATTGTTTGATCTCGAGTTGGAGGCTTTTTGTATCTTTTGTGACAACCAAAGTTGCATAAAGTTGTCAGAGAACCCAGTATGCCTTGACAGGTCCAAGCATATCTAGATCAAGTACCATTATATTCAAGAGATGGTACAGAAGGGAGCAGTAAAGCTCCAATGTATTCCTACCGACGAGCAGGTAGCAGACATGTTGACTAAGCCTCTGTCGAGAGTGAAGTTCGAGTACTTCAGAGACAAGCTTGATGTGGTCCAGAAGGATTTTTCCCTCGTGAGAGGGAGTAATGTGTTCTCCAGTAGCGGGAAGTGATGTGTTCCCCAATAGCAACAAGTGATGTGATCCGTAGTAGTGGGAGCTACCCCAATGTAGATTGGTATGCTACTCCAACGCAGGCTGGTATGTTACCCTAGCACAGGTTGGTATGTTACTCTAACGCAGGCTGGTATGTTACCCCAGTGCAGGTTGGTATGCTACTCCAACGCAGGCTGGTATGTTACCCTAGCGCAGGTTGGTATGCTACTCCAACATAGGCTAATATGTTACCCCAACACAGGTTGGTATGCTACTCCAACACAGGCTGGTATATTACCCCAACGCAAGTTGGTATGCTACTCCAACGAAGGCTGGTATGCTACTACAGTGGAAGTGCAGAAATTCCTATGACATATAGATCCCTGATTGACAACAAGACAATGACCAAGTATGCAGAAGCGCAGAAGCAGTGATGATAATCATGACGACTAGAATACCTTCCTTGCTAAGAGGGAGTGTTGAAGTTTGAGAAGCTTCGGAAGATATTCTTATTATATTCATATTGTATTCGACCAAGACAAAACCCTAAAGAATATTATTTGTTACGTCGACCCTATTGTGCCTTGACAAGTAAAATGTAAAATAGAAAGATAAAGTGTCAGGTCGGCCCAGACCTAATTTTAGGCTGGCCAAGTGCTATTTATAAGAGAGAATAGCGCCTCATTTGTAGAACACACAACACAACTAGTCAAGAAGAGAAGTGCACAAGTCTTAGAGGGAGATGCTACTGCAGCTAGGAGGTGATCTTGTGGAGGATCTTGGTCTATCTTTAGAGTTTATCTAGGTTAAGTAGTGCGCTACTCTTCCCTAGTCAAGGGTTTGAAAAGGATCTTCTGCATTGTTAGTTCTCTCTTGGAGAAAAGCATTGTTCTTGGTTGTTGAATGTATATTGAGGAAGTTTGCTGAGTTTATTTCCCTAGAGAGTTTTCCTAGGGTAAATCTTGTGTATGCTGTGGATGTTATTCTTTCAGTGATCCTTTATATGCAGTTATTGTGCTAACTGTTTAAAAGTAAAAGAACATAAATCTAGTTAACTGCTTGAAACGAAAATTCAACACAAAATGCTAAGGATATGAACATTTCTATCATCATTCAATGCTTTGTCATTCATATAGAACCCCGTAAATAGTAAACTTTATATTTGCTAAACTTATTGCAGGTACATCAGCTATGGCTCTAAACATTTGAACACGGTAAAATCAAATGGACCATTGTGCCCACAGTAAATCCAAAAATTGGCCTGCAATGCTTGCATTTAACAAAAAGAACATACATGCTAATATACCATTACCTGGACTTATTAGGAACTAGCTGATCCAAAACCATTTGAATTGTAATTGGATTGAAATTGGAAGGCAAGGATGAAGCCACAAGCCAGTCTTGTGGTGGATATAACTGAACATAGAACACGTCCAATTTTTAATAATAACAAAATATCAATCTTAGCCACCAAGTTTTTCCAAATTTTAAATTCTTTATAGAACAAAGACCATTGGCACAAACACTAACCCATAACTGGAATGCACTAAAACTCCAGACTTTCATTTACATGCATATACAAAAGCATGACATTTGCACTTTGAAGTTTGAAGACCACTGGCCCCTTAGACATAATCATAAGACATACTCCCTTGCAAATACTAAGAATTCCCAATAACATCAATAGCCACTATAAAGTATGCATTTTCCAAATCTTGTCAAATCCATCTACAGTTACTAACTAAACAAACCTTACAGACCAAAATCAATACATTGTAGGACACTGAAATAGGATTTTCAATAGTATATTTAGGAACATACAGCACAGACTAACTAGCCAAATCTGGCATTTGAAGATTTCACATGCAAACACAGTGTAATAGATGAACTTGAATGAGAAATCAAAGCTAAAGGAGACACATACTGAATTTGACAGTAAAAGTTTGGCATTTGAATAAAATGAAGTGCACTGCTATCTATTTCTTTCAGTTTGTCAAATATTAGGCAAATTTATTTAACCAATGAGTCTACTTATCGTAAACAACTATGAGTTTACTGTAATGTACCTCAGTTGTAATAAAACAATACTGACTAGATTAATTATAGTTAATTGTATCAGTACAAATTTCCATTTTATCCCCAAGTTTCCCAAGCTCAAAATCAAAACCAGAACTTATAATAGTCAGATTACTAATAATACTAAAATAATCACAATGAAGGGAAATAACCTTTGATGAAAGGTACAAGCAGAATATATAACCCTCGGTGATACCATTGTAACAGTTATCCTTGAAACTGAACTAAATATATACCTGACTGGATGTCTTCTCCTAAAATATGCTCTATGTCAATTACATCATCGTCAACCCTCGTAAATGACACCCGGCCCGTCTTTTGAAGAATTTTGAGGTTCCTAAGGTTTCCCAACAGACCTGTCCTTGACCTCTTGTTGGGCACTGTTTTCAAGGGTTTTCAAAACTGTTTTAGGACTGTTTTAGGACAGCCACCAAGTCTGAAATCTCTGCCCACTGAATCTGCCCTTAAGCTTGTGATTTTATGCTCTTTTGATGCCTCTTTGTGAAGGGTTAATTAGGATAGTTTTGCTGTCCAAGTTAGCTCTTACACATGCATCAAAACATAAAATACTCCTCTAGGATCTTTACACCTACTTGCTGAAATAAAAGAATGCAAACCACAAGATCTTTACACATATTTTTGGTCAACATGACCCTGGAAAAACCCCCATGAGAAAAACCAGTCGGAAGAGAAATTTTATTATGGAGATCTCAAGCTAAAATAGCAACAAGAAATAATAACAAAGGAACCTGGTACAATAGCCAACTCCTTCATGAGCTTGGCTTTCGAGTTCCTTGGTAAATGCGCCCTCCTTGGGATTTGCACCCCTCTAGGATGAATGCGCCCTTGTCCTTGCTATACATGCTTGCTTGCTTGCTTTGCTTACTTGCCTTGCCTGCTAGTGTGCATCCTTAGTCCAATAAGTGCACCCCTCACTCAAGCCTTGCGCCTTTGCCTGCTAGTGTGCACCCTTAATCCTATAAGTGCACCCTCACTCAAGCTTGACCCCTTCCTCAAGCCTTGCGCACTTGTATCTCACAAAGTGCCCCCTCAAGCTCTCATGCGCCCCTCTCCTCTCACGAGTGCGCCCTACTTCTTCTCCAAGCTTTTATCTCTTCTCCTCTCTTCACTCAAAACTCCAAGTGAATGCCTCTTTTATCCTTTTGCCTCCTTTAGCCTCGTCCTTAGGCTAACCTAGAAAACCAATGGCCAAGATTAGATCTTAGGCCAAACCTCCAATCAACGGTGAAGATTAAATCTCCAAAATGACTTAAGTCTCTTAAGTTTCTTAAGTCACTTTATGTTATTAAAGTCACTTGACTTAAGTGAAATAAAGTCACTTTGATTTTATAACATAAAGTAATGTGGTGAAGGTCAAATATTTCCCCCTTTGAGTTAGACACTCAATAACTCAAGGGAACCTCTTTCCTGTTAATATTATGTTAGCTTCGGGAGGTATGAACCTCTATTGTGACCTATGACGAGATTAGAATATTCCGGAAGGAAGCAAAGAAATGAAGGAAACCCTAGACAAGTTGTTGGCTGCAGAAATATATTTAAAATGAATTTATTAGTACCCAGAAGGAGAAGTCGGCCCTAGTAAAACTGCCCAGACTACTATAAATACAGGGTGCCAGTTCTCATTATTCATATCTCAGCAATTGCAGAGAGAACTGGATCTGCGCAGGTGCAGTGGCAGCTTGTGCGCAAGTTTCTGGGAAGGTGTGCGCTAGCCTCTGGGTGGGATTATCTTATCAGCTTGGTTTCTTTTCTTGCTTGGTGCATTAGCCTCTCTTGGTTATTGGATTGCTACCAAGATTCTCTTCTCTGTCAAGGTCAAGGTGCTCAGAGGGTGGCTTCGGCCTATGGTTGGGTGACGAGGGTATTGTCAATGGTAAAACGAGCACAATCTTCTATATTCTAACAGGTTATGGGCCCACACCCCCTTCATTCGGCCTAAAACGCTGGAAGGAAACATAGCCACTAGGATATTGAGCTCACTGAGGAACTAACGCTAGGGTTACTAGCAGGAGCAGCTTCCAAAACACTATAGCTAGGGTTACTAGCAGAAGCAGTTGCAGAAACCCTAAATCTCCGATTCAGCACCTTGTGATGGAGCATCTCGCTCAAGAAGAAGATATTCAGATGCGCCCTAACCCAGCGCACCTCTTGGCTCTCTCAAAAGACAGAAATGACAAAGTTAAAGTTTTGGATCAAGGCATGACCAGTTACCAGTCAACCGAAGACATGTGTGAAACAATCAATCTTTTACACTACTCAGCACTTACTGGGACGATTGAAGATGACATGTGGATAATCGATAGTGGAGCTTCCAGGCACATGACGGGAGATCAAGCTAGACTCTCAAATCTAAATGAGAGAAAGACATCGTACAAAGTGGAGCTTGGAGACAAAAAGCACTTACCCTGTCGAAGAATTTGAACAAACCTCTGTCAAGCTGGAATCAGGTAATCATGTTCACTTAAGTAATGTTTTATATGTACCTGGTTTAGAAAAGAATCTTGTATCGATATCATGTTTAGAAGACGAAGGAAATAGAATAGCCTTCATGGATGGAAAGGTGTTATCATGGCATAAGAATTCCAGCATAGAGGATGCTAGGGTTATTGGAAGTCGTGAAGGAAATCTGTATAGACTACTAGAACAAAATGAAGAAGCTCTAGTACCTGACGAAGTCAACCCTAATGAGTTTTGGCATAGAAGGTACGCTCATATCAATTATCAAGCATTACCCCTTCTCAGAAAAATGGTTGAAGGAATACCAGAATTGAAATCTACACATGAAGGAATCTGCAAGGGATGTGCCCTTGGGAAGAATATCAAGAAACCTTTCCCAAGCAACAACAATAGATCCAAGGAAATCCTAGATCTAATACACTCAAATGTTTGCGGTCCAATGCCAGTCATATCTCTAGGAGGATCTCTTTATTACGTAATCTTCATAGATGACTATTCAAGAAAGACGTGGCTATACCTACTGAAATCAAAAGACGAAGTATTCAGCAAGTTCCAAGAATTCAAGGCAGAAATAGAAAACCTCACGAACAAGAAGATTAAGACATTAAGAACAAATAATGAAGGAGAATACACCTCGAAGGAGTTCGTTGCATTCTGCAAATCGGCAGAGATTAGGAGGGAGCTGACCATTCCTCATAATTCTCAACAAAATGGTGTAGCAGAAAGAAAGAATAGATCTATCGATGAAACCGTAAAAGCCTTATTGAATGATCAAGGTCTATCCATGTTCTTATGGGGAGAAGCAGCAATGACAACAATATATGTACAAAACAGAAGCCCTCACCATATATTGAAGGACATGACACAAGAAGAAGCCTTCTCAGGTAAGAAACCTAACGTGGAAAACCTAAGAATATTTGGATGTCCAGTTTACTCTCATATTCCCAAAGACAAAAGGAATAAACTAGAACCCTCAGGAAAGAAAGGGATATTCATGGGATATAATGATTCATCCAAAGCCTATAGAATATATATTCCAGAACAACACAAGATAGAAGTTAGCAGAGACGTAACGTTCAAAGAAAGAATGGCCTTCAGGAAATCCATCGAAGAAATTACAGAAGAAGAAGAGCTTGAAGAACCCAATGAAGAAAACACAAAAAATGAAAATGACGAAAAGAATCAACCTGATCATCCTATGGAGCCATGTCAAAACACTGATTCAGATATTGTACCTAAGACCAAGAAACGACCAGCTTAGCTTGAAGCTACATTACAAGACGCAGAAAGAATCAAGGTTCCAGAAGGAATATCTAGGAAGAGTAAAAGACCGAAAAGATTCTCAAGTTATGCAGCATACATGACGAAGCTTCTAGATGAAGAACCTACCACATTTGAAGAAGCAATCCAAAAGGGACAATGGAAAGAAGCTATGGCGGAAGAACATCAATCCATTATGAAAAATGAAGTATGGGAAATTGTACCTAGACCTAAAGAAAAATCAGTGATAACCTCAAAATGGGTATACAAGATCAAACATGCAGCAAACGGAAGCGTGGATAAATACAAGGCAAGATTTGTGGGCAGAGGGTTCTCCCAGAAGGAGGGAGAAGATTATGACGAAACCTTTGCTCTGGTGGCAAGGTATACCTCCATCAGAGCTATCATATCTCTTGTTGCTTCCATGGGATGGAATCTACATCAAATGGATGTAAAGACAGCTTTTCTGAATGGAGCAATTGAAGAAGAAGTATATATTGAACAACCTTAAGGGTTTGAGGTACATTCCAGAGATACTCACGTTTGCAGATTGAAGAAAGCTCTATATGGACTCAAGCAAGCTCCAAGGGCTTGGTATGCCAGAATGGACAACTATCTAACAAGACTTGGTTTCTCCAAGAGTCATGCAGATCCAAACCTTTATTACAGAGTCGTGAATAATGCACCTATGATTCTACTATTATATGTTGACGATTTATTCATAATAGGTGAAGAATCTCTCATTATCCAGTGCAAGAAGGAACTAGCCTCCGAATTTGATATGAAAGATCTAGGTCTCATGCATTATTATTTGGGACTAAAAGTATGGCAGAAGCGTGGTGAAGTATTCCTTGGACAAGGAAAGTATGCAATAAAGATCCTTCGGAAGTTTGGAATGATGGACTGTAAGTCCATGGACACTCCTATGAATGCGGATATAAGAAAAGTGAAAGTCCCATATTCCGATCCAGTAGATCCATCTCTATATCGACAGCTAATTGGATCATTGATGTATTTAGTAAATACTCGACCAAATATTTGCTTCGCTGTAAATACATTAAGTCAGTTCCAGGTGGAACCAAGACAAGAGCATTGGATAGCTGCAAAGCATGTCCTAAGATATATTCGTGGGACAATAAACTATGGCTTGAGATATACCGCATCCAGTGATATCCAACTTCATGGATTCACAAACTCTGATTGGGCAGGAAGTGCAGAAGACAGAAAGCATACTTCAGGTATGTGTTTCAGCTTGGGCTCCGCTATGATATCTTGGGGCAGCATGAAACAGAAGTCTATCACACTCAGCACAGCAGAAGCAGAGTATATGGCAGCTTGTGAAGCATGCACAGAAGCAGTATGGCTAAGGAAGTTAATCTCTGATTGATTTGATCAGATTCCATAATCGACCATAATATATTGTGATAATTAGAGTTGTATAAGATTATCAGAACATCCAGTGTTTCATGAAAGGTCGAAGCACATTGAGATCAAATACTACTTTATTCGAGATAAAGTCCAGGAAGGAGAGGTAAAGCTTGAGTATATTCCCACTGATGAGCAGACAGCAGACATCCTGACAAATCCTCTATCCAAAATTAAGTTTGCATATTTCAGAGAGAAGATGGGGATCGTGGAAATAACTCCCTTAGCTGAAAGGGAAGATTCTCCAAGCTAGGAGAAGGTACTGAAAAATATTCTTGAAAACATTTATTTTTGTGACTTAAATGACTCTCCAGATTAGGAGGGAGCACTAACATATTATTTATCTTTGTAATAGTCCAGATTGGACAGATTTCGGAAAGTGGATTGAGATTTCTGACGGACAGTGACTTCCCATTGTGGTTAACATGGGAGGTAGTCTGATTGCTGATGTATCATAGACAGCAACTTCCCATTGTGGTTAACATGGGGAGTGGTCTAGGGCAGTCTCTCTTCTTGAGGGTTACTCAAGAAGACTGGCCCGCCTCGCCGAACAGCGATTTCTCATTGTGGTTAACATGAGGAATGGTCTGTTTTGGAGGTTGATGCAGGACAGTCTTTTCCTCTTGTGGGTAACAGAGGAAATGGTTCGGACAGTCATTCCTTAGGGTTTATACATTCTCTCCAGGGTGTACTTTGATTAGTGTAGGAGGAATGGCCCAGGGAGGGGAATGGTCCAGGCTCAGCAATCAAGGACAGACATTCCTTAGGGTTTATACATTCTCTCCAGGGTGCACTTTGATTAGTGTAGGAGGAATGGCCCAGGGTGGGGAATGGTCCAGACTCAGACATTCCTTAGGGTTTATACATTCTATCCAAGGTGCATTTGATTAGTGTAGGAAGAATGGCCCAGGGTGAGGAATGGTCCAGGCTTAGAAATCAGAAACAATCCTTCTTCCTTGTTTGAGAAGAATAGGGCAGATAGCCCATTGCTGATGTTCTATATTGAGGGCAGATATTATTTCATATCTCATAGACGTGAGTGAAAGATTGGCCCAGATGATTCAGTTTATATCATAACATTGTTTCTATGCAGGTTGCTATCAGATGTTTGTTATGAACACTGTATGACAGTAGATGTAAACTGCTGTGGTGGATATGTTCCACTGTTCATGAGGCAGATATTCTTTCAGAGCTCACAGATGTGAGTGAAAGATTGGCCTAGATGATTTTTATGGAGATTGCCTGTCTCCAGACAGTAGAGATATACTACTGTGGTGGATTTGTTCCATTGTTTATGACTATGTGTCACAGTTTGAGTAGTTGCGTACTACCTTAAATAAACACAGGTGTGTTCTATCAATTGATATTGTACCAGTTGTCATAGGAGATTATCCAGTTGGATAATAATGACGGTGCTTGTGTTGCTACCAGTTGAATGGTCTGTTGTGCTCAAGACCATACCTCCCTAGCTAGGAGGGAGTGTTAATATTATGGTAGCTTCGGGAGGTATGAACCTCTATTGTGACCTATGACGAGATTAGAATATTCCGGAAGGAAGCAAAGAAATGAAAGAAACCCTAGACAAGTTGTCAGCTGCAGAAATATATTTAAAATGAATTTATTAGTACCCAGAAGGAGAAGTCGGCCCCAGTAAAACTGCCCAGACTACTATAAATACAGGGCGCCAGTTCTCATTATTCATATCTCAACAGTTGCAGAGAGAACTGGATCTGCGCAGGTGTAGTAGCAGCTTGTGCACAAGTTTTTGGGAAGGTGTGCGCTAGCCTCTGGGTGGAATTATCTGATCAGCTTGGTTTCTTTTCTTGCTTGGTTCATTAGCCTCTCTTGGCTATTGGATTGCTACCAGGATTCTCTTCTCTGTCAAGGTCAAGGTGCTCGGAGGGTGGCTTCGGCCTACGGTTGGGTGACGAGGGTATCGTCAATGGTAAAACGAGCACAATCTTCTATATTCTAACATTTCCAAGGTACCCAAATCTCAACACTCCCTCTTACCGAGGAAAGTGTTACTCACCACTCCCAACTTGTCCTCGAAGTAGACATCCTTACCCCTTGGCAAGGACTCGGTGAGAATATCTGCAACATGTTCATCAGAAGTGGGCTCGGAATCTGATATGCTCGTCACCATAGCCAAGTGGAACCCTAACCTCTCTAGCGCTCTGCTCTCTCTCGTCAACCTTTGAGGCTCTCCAACAATCATCCTTGGCTTCCTTTAGGGTCTCCTGAAACCATCTCGGTTTCTTCTTCCTCAAAGTAACCTCTGGTGGACTAGTCTCCTCATGCCCCTAAGTTTCATGCACAGATCTCTGCAAGGTAGTTTGTGACCCTGAAGCACCTGCACCAACTGTCTGTATCAATGTTACCAAAACCGGACCGGAACTAAAACCGACCAGAACTAAAACTGACCGGTTCGACCGGTTCACAGGGCTTATCGGTTCAAACCAGACATTCAAACCGCTTTTGACCGGTTTTGCACGGAACCGGCCGGTTCCGTCCAAAACCGGTTCTTCCAGGGTTTTTTTTTTTTGTTTGGCGTACGGTTGGAAAAGTGAGGGGATTTGCAAATTTTTTTTAAAAAGTAAAACAAAAGAGACTCAACCAACAACTTTTGACAATGAAAACCTTTCCTGAATGGATTTGGATCCCCAAATACATCACGAGAATGTGTGCACTGATGTTGCAACTGTATCTTTGCCTTCTGGACCAGGGGAATCAAGCCAGGCTCGGAATTCCCCTATTGAGTCTACTCATGTTGAGGATGTAGATGATGACTCTGAGTCTGAATCTTAGTCCAAGTCTGAGTTTCAGTATGCAGATTCAGACTATTAGATTGTGTAGTCTCTACTCTCTAGCCTCTAGCCTAGACTCTAGAGTTATTTTTGGACTCTATAGGCCATTTAGAGCCTTTTTGATGATGTATTTTGATTCAGAATCCAGATATTCATATGACTATGGAGTGCACTTGCCACTTACTGTTAGCGCTATATCATATGATATGATAGGTGATCCTTATAGCACCCCCATTCCCTAAGTAATACACAACAACTTGAATTGAATCCACCATGTTTGTTTGTTGGGATAGCCGAGCATTGACAGAAGGTCGGTCATTCCCAGTCCTAGTGGTTTACATAAATAATTGCCAATAAGTCAATCTGCATATTATACAATGTTACTTGTTATATATATATATGAGAAACTTTGCAAATTTTTGTATACTCGTTTGGCTTCACATGGATGCACATCAATATGTATTTTTTTTTCAAAATTTGAATATTTTATGTATTTTTAGTGACCGGTTTTTTGATCCGGTTTTTTTCCGGTTCCGGTTTTTTGGGTCGACCGGTCCGGTTCTGGTAACCGTGGTTTGTATACTCGGCAATTGTGAACCTAAAGTTGTCCCAGGTGGACCAGTCACCCATGAACGCGGTGTACTCGACACCTGAGGCTGTGTCCCCTACGATGCATCGCTCTGTATCTATGGGACCTCCTCAACTCTATCTCTCAACTCAAGAGATTTGTTGAACGCTTTGTCCCCCTCGAATTTGACATCTCACCTCACCACCACTCTCCTAAGTCCTCAATGCTGGAATGTAGATTTGGTAGGCCTTAGAGACCCCTAAGTATACAACTAGAATCCCCTTCTCTGTTGTGGGATCTAGCTTTGTCCTCTTCTCTGAGGGGACATGAGAGAGCGTCAAACACCCAAATATGCGTGGGTGCTCAACATCAGGCCTACTCCCATTGAAGGCCTCCTCAGGAGTCTTCTTCCCCAAAGCTCTATGGAGACTGTTATAGCACAATCTGTACTTGCCTAAAGCCCAAGGCAAGTGAAACAAGATTGGCGTAACAAGGGGGTGACCTATCACTGTCACCTTAATAGGAAACCCCTTTCTGTTTAGGAGTAGGGTAAAACTACCCCAAGGGAGACGTCCCTAGTGACCTAAAGGGCTGGTGAAACTAAAGCAAGGATGCAAAGATAACCCCCCTCTCACTGGTCACTCAAATCAAAAGGTCTTGTTGAGTTTATGTCTTAAGATCATGATTGAGATCAAACCCTTGGGTTTTGATCCATGATCTTTAAACAAAAATTTCTGAGCATATTAAAGAGGACAGCAACATCAGGTACATCTTTATTTTCTTTACTAAAGGTAAGTACAGAATTTGTTTTAGTTTGAAATCTGCACTTAGTTTATATTCAGAAATTTTCTCTTCTGTTAAGAATCATTTTAGCATGTTCAGATTCAATCTACTTCAGTTTCTGTTTTAAAGTGCTGATATGTATGTACTGTAAAGTTAATTTTTAAAAGAGGATATCTCTGTTTTTATTTTCCCTAAAAATCCAACAAGGAGGGACAGCTAGTGTTGGTTCCTAACGAGGTATTGGAGGTCAGGGAGAGAAGGTTGAGAAACAGGGTGATCCGAGAGTACCTCATTAGATGGAGATATTTACCAGCAGAGGATACCACGTGGGAGAGTGACCAGATCTTACAGCATCCAAATTTGCAGTTGCCTGAGGACAAGCAATACCAGGAAGGGAGGATTGTAATGTCCCTTTCCAAGTGAGTCCTCTAGGAGATTGACGAAATAGCCTAAGTAATTCCCATGGGCTATAGTCAATATGAAAAAGGGAATTAATTATTTATTTAATGTCATCGGAGTGGGAATTAATAAATTTTAAAAGGTGACATTGAGTAAGGGGTAAAAAAGCATCTATGTGACTATGGAGAATATGAAAAGTCACTTGAACTTATTAAAAGGTAAAATGGTCGCAAAAGAGTCAACCAAATAATAAAAAGGGGAAAAGGAGGGCGCCCTCTCTCATTCTTGACTAGTTATTTTCTAAAACTCATTTGAGAGAGCTCTTTGTGGCTTTGCGAACTCTTGGGATGAAAACCCTAAGGGAAATTTCAAAGATTGGTTTCAGTGGTGTAACATGTCCACCCTCGCTAGTCATTCAGAGAAGAAATCATCCAAGTTTCTTCATCGTGCTTCAATGTGGCCGAGTTCTTTATCATTTTGGGTCGCCGAGTTCTTAGTGCAGCTGAGATTCATGCAGTGGCGTATGAATTTTTGCCAATAGAGGTTGAGTTGTTGTGTATGGAGCAAATGGTGCTTGGGGAGGTCGAATAGAGGATAAGCTGACTTACCTTGAGTTCACAGTTGAATCTGAGATCCCTAGAGTCGATTTGGGTGCTGGTTGGGTGACCACTCCTTGTTGGGCGCATTTACACTTCCTGGGCGACTAATCTCAGACTTGGAATGAATCTTCTACATTGTTGGGTCGTGCATTGCCTTGGCCTGATATATACTTCTGTGCTGGGCGCATTTCCTGTGACCAGAGGGGCTATTTTATAACCAGGACCAAGTTCCCTCAGTTCTGAGCAGTATTCTTCCATGTGTGGGTCGATTCTTCTATTGTTCTCTGGCTGAGTGAGGCACAGAGAGACAGTGTACCAGCATTGATCAAGTTCCTATGCATCTGGGTCGAGTAATTTGTGGGAAAGGTGCTGAGTTTTTGGTTATATTCAGTGCTACCTTGTGGGTGATTTAGACAGTTATCTACAGCTCATTCACTCTGTATTTGCAAGAAATCTCTGTGATTTATTACAGCTGCTGTTATTTGTTTTATGTTGGAATAAAATAATTAAATCTCTGCTCTTTACATCAGTATATCAGTTGTATTTTGTGAATCCTTTATGCTTGCTGTTACAAATCTTTACTGTGGGAAAAAAGCAATTTCTGGGTGCCTTTAACTGCATATAAAGAAAAACCATAACACTCATAAAACAATTACAAGTTACCAGCAATATAGATGGGGGTTTGACAGCAAAAAAACAAAAGACTACTGTAGCCTAAGTGTTTGACGGAAAGTTGACATTCAGATGCTTTACATTGTGGCAGCAGTAAGAAGACGAGGTGCAAACAGTGCCAAGGACATTACATAAAGTGAATAACCTTTTTAGAATTAATGTGAGTTTAATTAAGTTAAGAGTTAATTAATTCCTAGCCATTAGATCTAAAGTGAAGGTGAGATCTAATCTTGGCTTTTAATCACTTTTGGAGATGATTTAGGGTTTTTGGATTTAGGGTTAACTCAACATTATAAAAGGCGGCCTAAGTGACAGGATGAGAGTCTGAGACACACAGAGTGAGGAGATTTCATTGATTAGGTGAAGAGGACATTTCATACAAGTGTGAGTGGGCAGGGTTAGAGGAAAGAAGCAAAGTGGCAGCAAGGGAGATAGCAGACCGGTAGGCTCGGCTATTTGTTGCATTGTATTTTCCTCAAATGGGACATTATCCTTGGAAGGGAGCCCAAGATTTTATCTAATAAAATCAACTCAGGTGTTGGTTTTCCCTTCGGGGTTTTTCCAGGGGTGTTTACCCAGATATCTTGTGTGCAAAATGTTCAGTTTCTGTTTTATTTGTTTATGCAATAATTCGTTATATAACTCAACTGTTCATTTATTAAATAAAGTGATTTTATTTGGAATAAACTGTCGGGTGTTGGGTTAAGAAAACTAACATTGAACACCACCATTTCACTCAGTTACCACCATGGGCTCATCTTAAAACGCTAACACGCAGTTGTTCTGAATTTATCAGTTCATAGTTAGTTAAGTTATTTTCTATTCAAGCTAAATCAGGTTTGCATAAGCCAATGTTAGGCATCTGTAGAAGACAATTAGTGTTCTCCCAATTACTACAACTTTGTAGTTGAATATACAATGCATGATATCTTGAAGCTCATGCCCAGATTTACACACCCACTGTAATGTCCCTTTCCCAATGATGACTCCAACAGGGAGCGACTTAGTAGTCTATATGTTTCTGTAGACTATAGTTGAGAGGAAAAAAGGGAATAACACCTTTATTTGATGTCATTTAACCAAAAGTCTAAAGTGAAAGTGACATTAGATAGTAAAAAGGAGAAAAAAAGTGTTTTAAGTGACTTTAGTGATTATTAAAGATAAATCATAAAACTTAGGAAAAGCCACTTAATTAATTAAAGTGAACGTGGAATTAGATGAGGGTTGAGTATAAAGGAGGAAAAGCGACCTAATTCCATCATTATTGAGAACTGAATTGAAAATTGGCAACCAGAGGAGAAGTCAGGCGGCTTTTTGATGTTTTGTGGATTTATGGAGGAAACCACCACCATTGATCGATTTCGGTGTTAAAAGACACCCTAATCCATCGAAAGAATCAACCAGGTTCTTCATTAGGCTTCAGTGTACAGGATTGGGTCCTTTTTCAAGGATTCGCATCAATTATAGGTTCAGGATTCAGGCATATTCAGATCAGAGATATAGCGTGGATTTATCTTGGCAGCGTGAGGGTTTGGAGGAGGATTGACCACACGGATAGATCGCTAGGATTGGAGAAGCAGGGCGAACCTCAACCCTTGAAACCCAATTGAGAGGAATCTAGGGTGCTTCCATTGGGACAGATCCCATCATTTTTCGATGGTTATTTCACATGGGGCGTCACTTTCATCAATTTCCAATCAAATCCAGCAGTTGGCAACGTATTTTGGAGTGCATGCAGCGTTTCCTTCCATGCATGCCGCAGATCCGAATTGCATGTGTTGTCTAGGGAGAGGGTGACCTAGTGGGAACAGATTTCATCAGATTCTGAGGAGTATTGCTATCAGTTCTCAGTTTCCAGTCAGATCCAACAGTTCGGCATCATATTCTGGAGTGCATGCAACGTTTTCTTCCATGCATGCAGTAGATTCAACTTGCATGTTATGGATCTACTGTTGCATATTATAGATCAGTACTCTACTTGACTTTCTTTGTACTACAAACTAGATCTATCTCTATGAAAATCTCACTGAAGAGTTTTTGAGCTTCATTTCAATATTTCATTATACTGTCATTTGTTGTTGATTAATAAATGCAATGAGTTTAGTTACGGATCCAAAATACTTTGCATAATTCGTGTGAGATTATAAAAACCAATTAAACACATCCAGAAACCTCATAAAATCAATAAGAAACCCCCAATGTATCAGATCTGCAGCAGAAACCCAAAAATTAGTAGTTAATATCCAGATCCAAGGATCCGGGATATTACACCTACATCATTGTTTAGAATTTACTAGTTCATAGCGAGTTAAGCTATTTGCTTTCAACTTAAATCAGGTTTGCATTAGCCAATGTCATGTATTTGTAGGATAAGATAAGTGCTATCCCAACTTCTACAGCGTTGTAGTTGAATATAGAGTGCATGACATCTCGAAGCTTATGCACCTAGGTTGATAAAGATAAAGTGCACTCTTGAGATATTGTAGCATTAATATGTTGAAATCTGGAGCCCATCAATATTTTAGTTGTCTTCTCCCTCTCTTTATTTTTCTTATATAGTGTTATACACTTATGCTTAGCTTAGGTATATATCATTTTTGGGATAAGTATCTAGCACACCCTAATTGGATGTAACTTGCAAACTAAGTTGTCTTTCAGTCCTAATGAAGACACATACACACAAACATCCACACATACACATACGCGCATGCATATAGACATACATATTGATCAAGGACATGAGTATAATTTTATTTCATTTCTCTTCTATGAATATCTGATAACTTAGCTGTGTTAAGAAATGTTAGGTTGCATAATTGGGTGTCTTGATATATCCATTGTGTAAATGATTATTGTTATTGTTTATAAGTGTTTAAATCTATTTTGACCAAAAAGCTTATATCCATGTTATTCTCCTCATCATTTTTTCTTCCTGCTTCAATTTCATTTCTTCGAAAAGATGAAGGGCAAGAGACTTAACTGTAGATCAAATATAATTTGATTCTTGAAAAAATTAAGAAGAGATCATGAAACAAGTATGCAAACTTCCCCATAAACAGGAACCATTGAAGATTATATTCAAATTTCTCATTGTAAATAAAATAGAAGTGAGATATATAACAAAGAAAATGATGAAACAATATGCTATGACAATAAACAAGACAGAAATTGCGGACCTGACAGCCATTCAAAATTACACAATATATGTACATAAAAAGTGCCAAAATCAACAATGAATTACTTACCTCTAAGTTTGAAGCAATGTTTGTGACATAGCTGATTGGTGGAATCTTGTCTCGAAAATGAAACATTGTATTGCAAATACCTTGTACCTTCAAATAAAATGAAAGCCATGTTAGAACCTTCCAAATTAAGGTGTAAACTCTAATCCAACACAAAAATCTATTCTAAAAAGTCTTTATCCCTTATGGAAAGAAAAGTGATGGCATATTTTAGTCTCCGAATGATACAAAGACAATTATCACTAACAGCAAAACAAATGAGACTAGCAACCACAGTTTATCCATATGTGTTAGATAAGAATTTTATCTGAGCAGTAACAACAATGAAACACATAAACTGAAAGAATGTGTATCCACATGACTTAAATAAACATGACAAAAAGAGCAATCATAGCAATACTCATGAGAACACAGAAAATGCCATTAAGCCTGTAAAATTTTCAGACCCCACCCAGTTTCAACTCTTGCTGATTATTCTCAATGTTTAATGCCCAAAACCCAATTTTATGACAGCCATAAATACTCAGCATATAAACAAAATTTCAGAACTGAAACATGAGGATTCTGAACAACATTTAATGCAGAAATAAATTTATATCAGCAGCACCATATTCAAAAATTAATGCACAGAGATTTTTGGTCAAACTTGACCCTGGAAAAACCCACAAGGGGAAAACCAGTGAGAGAGGGAATTTTTATTATTTCAGAGCTCAGAGAAATCTTCTGTTACAGCAGAAATTTATCTTCTACAAAAATTACAGACTTATCTCGTAAACCGTGCCAAGGTTCCTCCTCAGAATCTGAGCCAGATACTCCTTGAAAATCATGCCCAGAAAACAGAGTTGTACGGCCCTCGATTTCCGTGCCTCCTAGCTGTACAGACTGTATGCAATTTTCCAGAAATTCTTGCCTCCTGCTGTCTCGATTTCTGTGCCAAAACTGATGTACAGAAGCCTTGGAATTCGTGCCCTCTTTGCCTCAGAAATCAGCAGTGCGGCCTCCTCGATTTCTGTGCCATTTTCTGTTGTACGGCCTCCTCAAAAATGCATACTGTACGTCCCAGGTATGCTGTAACTTCTCGATTTGCGTGCTGTACTTTTTCTGTCTTGGAATCCGTGCCACCTTCAGAAAAATGTTTTCTCGGCTTCAGCTCGACCTCACTCTCTCAAACTCTCCAAATCACGTCAACAATGAAGATGGATGGCGCCTCCTTTACCCTAGTTGACTCAATGAGGGAATATGAGGGGTTCATAATCCAACAGTTGCGATTGAATTAGATGAGTGGTTGAGATTGAGTGTCCATTCACTCACCCCCTTCACTTAAGTCATAAAGCCACATTTTAATTTATCTCTCATGAATTAAATGACAAGGGTCCACATTAGGCACTTTCCCATCCCCTAGGCGCCTAGGTTATGAGAAACACTTGCCTAGGTACTTTTTAATTATTTTTAACAAAGCCCGTGTTCAAACAAGACACTATTTACATCATATCCATATGACCAATAGAGATGGATGTATGAAAAAAAAAATATACAATAATATTGCATCCACATGCGATGATAACTGAACTGGAAATGGGGAGTGTCCTCTCTACACATACAGGACCATGCATATGACAATTGGGACAAAACTATTCACCCAAATAAGCTTTACTAATAAGGGCTTCCTTGTGACCCTGTGACTTTATTCATGACCAACTCATAAGTAATAAAGAGATTGAATCATTAACATATAATAGTCATTCCATCAACCACATGTATAAATAACTAGAGGATTAAAAAATATGACAACACAAAATAGATCATGACAACTATTTTGGGGCCACTATATACCCTCTCCTCTACACTCGATCATCTTGATCAAGTACTAAGTAAACAATCTTTCTCCACCTATTCATGTTCATTCTTCTCATCAATATATTGGATTTTCTTCTTATGTAGTCTCATACATTCACCATACATCAATTAATTGTTAAGATCTATGAATATCCATTTTGGGCTTCCCTTAATTGATATAAGACATCCTTTGTTCTGAACTCTTTCAAAGGGTCACTAATCTCGGCAAAGTTCTTAATAAAACTTTTTAAGAACCAATAAGTCTTAAAGTGCCTCTAACTCAATGGGTATTGTTATCCACCAAGTTGCACTAGGATGGACTTCCAGCGAGCCGCAAAAGATTGAACAATTCCTTGTTCAAAATATAAAGTTCAGAAGTTCAGTCGGTCTATCAAACCACCCTTTTTTTCCGCATTTCCATCCCTCTGGAGCATTGTAATAAATGACTTGAGCATGAAAGTTGTAAAAGACTATTGGCCACCTAAGACCTAGGCACGAGCATGTACTCTGGAGTGTTTTTTTTCACTTGTTAATTATTTCTTGGCTATTTCTCAGAGGTTTAATAATTTCTAAGTTTTTTCAATCAAAACTGACACCAAAGCTGGAGCATCTGCTGGTGGTTAGGCCTTGGCATGGTATAACCAATGTCTAGTGTCTAAATGTATATGAGTTCATGCTAGGTCATGTCTATTGAGTCATATGGAAATTGTGCTAAGTTCCCCTAGGTTTTTTTTAATGTTTTGGTCAAATAAAAAATTTCCCGTAAAACGGACATTTTTAATGTAAAGATCAATAAAGTTGTAAAAAATGGGATCAGTTAATGTCGGATGTCGTATTTGTGCTCGTTTTCTAAGCCAGAGCACCCCCTAAACCCTAGTTCCCCTTTTGTCGAGGCAAAAAACTGATTTTAATCACTCAAAAATGTATTTTACTCTCAAAAAGACAAAAAGGGGACTTTAATTAATTTTCCTAAAATTTAGGGGAATTCCTTAATTTTCGAAAACATGTAGGGGACATGTTTTTCCTTTGTCTTCAGTCAACTCAAAGCAAGGACGAATTCACTAGAGATGAAGGCGACTTGGTTGATGGTGTGTGCAAGGGAGATAATCCCAATGCTAAGACTCGACCTTCCCTTCTTAGATGGGGCACTTGCAAGGGGGGGTGCTAATCCCAATGTCCAACTCGCCCTCACCCTCATCTACCTCTCCACTTCCACTCCCCCTCACCCTCACATCACTCCACTCCACCCTCCACTCACTTCACTCCATCCCCACTCCACTCATGCGCATCCCTCACTTAGCTAGGCACACTATCTCTCTTGCCATGTGCCCTTCTCTTGGAAACTTCAACCTTTTCACTATAAAGGAAGGTCGACCCCCTTCATATGAGTTAGTCAGAGGCTGGGGGAAAGATCTTATGCTCTTCTATTGTATATTTGTAATTTTCTTTCAAGTTTGAATAAAGAAGACTTCGGAGGTCACATGATGGATGGTAGTGTTGAATGCCTATTCAACTAGGGAGTCAACTCCATGTGCCATGAAGATATGTGTCATTAGATGCAAATATGTCGAAGATAGTTTGGTTCTACTGGGCAATTTATGCCTCCAGCACAAATTTTTATAAACGGAGTTTCCACACCCCTGCATGGGTTAATAATGTAATAGGTCTGCATGGATCATAGTTAGGTCAGGTACCTTGAGATGTTCTCATTGGGAGAGTTCCTTTCACCGAGGGTTTTTTATCCTCAGGTTTTTAATTAGGCGTTTCAGCCTTATTAATTTCCCTTGAGTTTTTTCCTCACACCTACAATAATTCCTCCAAAGTGGTGAACGACGTTCTAATGGTCTCATCCTCTGTAGCTATTGTTTAGGAATGATGTAAATAACCATGCAAGACATCATAGAAAGTTTCGCGGAATTTCGTCGAGTCTAGATAGGTTTTTTTTTAATTAATTAAATTTAATTAATTTTCCTAAGGCTGGGATTTTAATTATTTAATTAATTAATTGTTTTTGAGCAATTATTGTAAAAACTAGGCCTTTGGATTTTTTATAGGGGTATTTGTGCTCAAATAAAATGGAAAGGCACCCCCTACACCCTTGGGCCAAGTTTTAGCTCAGTTGGACAAAGTTAGCTAGGTGTTTGTCCACCC
This sequence comes from Picea mariana, assembly GCA_032191745.1. Lineage (NCBI taxonomy): Eukaryota > Viridiplantae > Streptophyta > Pinopsida > Pinales > Pinaceae > Picea > Picea mariana. The sequence goes on along the minus strand of JASDQU010500812.1, from coordinate 54,425 downwards.
GGAGTGTCAGTTAGTCAAAACAGCAATTTTAATTGCTAAAGTCATGACTTTGCCGAATTGTAATTTTTGTAATTTTTGAGTTAATGGGTTAGTGTGATGATGGATAAGAGCAAGAAAGGTGATACCTAGCCTACCCAACCCACCTCCTAAACATTTCCACACCCCCAAACTCACTCACTTGCTAAATACTCACGCCCCCTAGGGGGATTTGCGCCCCCCTTCACATAGGAACCTTTGAAAACCCCATTTAATTGATGTGTGGGCCCTGTTATCCCCGATATCTGGGGATAACTAGGAGATCATGTCTCGAGGCCCACATGGTCCTAGACATGGAGTACCGAGAGCAGGAGCGACCTGAGCATGGTCCTGGAGGACCCTTCTTCTCTTTCTCAGCCAGCTTTGTCCTGTCAGCAGTACCAGCCTCCATCACTACCGGCTTGGGCTTGCATCAGAGAGGGTTCTTGCTCCATGAGGTAATTGGTCCAAGGTATCATGGTATGTATCATATTTGATCATTATGACCTTCTTATGTATGCATTGGATCTCTTTCACTTTGGATGACTGCTTGGATCTTACACTAATCCACTTGACCATTGTTGGGGTGATTGATTGGGTAGCCTAGTAAGTTGGTATTCATGGGTTTTGGTTAGCCACCAAGGGGGGTTTGAAGGATCATCGTCCGCTCCCCTCATGCT
>JASDQU010500812.1:34771-49999 GCA_032191745.1 Picea mariana | reverse complement strand
ACACATCCACAAGAGACACAACATTTATCCTGGGAAACCCTCTAGGGGAAGAAAACCCAGCAAAAACTTCCTTATCATAAATAGCTTATACAATGTTCAAGAGATAACTCAAACCAATACAGAAAGTCCTCCCCAAGAGATGCGCCACCCTTCTTCTCCTCTCTCCAACTTCCAACTGCAGCTTGCCTCATAAGATAATGAGCAAGTGAGTTGTGTCTAAGAAGTGAGGCGCTAGCCTCTTATTTATATCAATCTGGCACGTGTGAAGAGTCACCATCTGGCAGGGCTGACCTCTCACTCTGGGTGGGTAAACCCACCTTTAATTAATTCTGGCCCTTGCATTATAACTGCTGGGGCCGACTTCTTATTCAGCACTTTGTAATTGTCCGATGACCAATCCGCAAAAGGGGATTTGGTCCTTATACAATTACCGACATGATTAATCCTCAATGGGGATTAATCCAATAACAATAATAATAATGACGACATGATTAATCCACAATGGGGATTTAATCCAATAACAAAATAATAATAAGAATGCTCTTCGCAGTTACATTATTTCAACACTAGGGAAGGGTTTGCTTAACATAAATACTTGTGCATCTTGCATTTGCTGCCTTTGCATCATAAGTTAGTACTTCCCCCCGAACTTCTAATCAATTAAAACTAACTCCTAGAATATAAATGTTAAATCACATCTAGTAACTAAGGTCTACCCCCCTTGGCTTCCCTAGAAGTAAGCCTAGAAGGAAGAGGTTTCAGTCAAGGTGACAGTGTGGACTATGAACCTAGGCATTGTGCCTCCAAGGACACACTAAGTGAGCTGGACTTTGCTCACGTTTGCAAGTGTGTATTAGGACGGCAACAGGTAGCATTGTGTGGATGCTGATGTTCATGGTCTAATTTTATGAGGTAATTGTATCGTGTTTACATACATTTCAATTTGTAGGTTGGCCTTGATAGGGGTGCTATCACCCAATAGGAAAGATCTTCTTAACTAGCTTGGATATTTTGATCTTTTGTTATTTTACATATGCGGTTGAAAATTTGCATGTTAACTTTGTTTAATTGCATGCTATTTAAATTTCATGTGTAGGGAACACCGATTATTTAACAAGTTTTATGTAGGTTTATCAAGATTGCAGGTCCCCATACTTGAAGTGGTGGTTGATCTGAGTTCGATCTTCCACATTCTTTAAGATCCTTTGAGAATGAGTCCCTCATCCTTTCACCGGAAGACTCCATAGCCCAAGGTTCAATTCTTGAAGAAAGGCTTTCTCTCTCTCTCTTTCTCACCCTTCTAGTTTCAATTTCTTGGTTACTTTATCATCTACATGCAAGCATTGGAATCTAATTTCTAAGGCTAAAACTTTAAATTTCTTATGCATGCATAGGATTTCTAGATCTGATTTTTATTTAAAGTTTATCTAATAGATCTAGATCTAATATAGTGAAAAGATCCCCTTTCATTAAGCAATTTCTGATATTTTTTTAAAGGGTAAAATTGGATCTTTTCATTTGGCATTATATTGTTAGATCTAACATTTTAAGTGCTTAATTACATGTTGTCCTAACAGCAAGCAAAAAATCAACAATAAAGTTTCTTAGTTGTGAGTTATTAGTTGTTAGTTTCTTGTTTTATTTTCAAGCAAATTTGATCAATCCCCTAAGCTGTCCCAAATCACTTTTGGGCATATTTTGGGGTTTTCTCTTTGCTGATTTTGCAGGTCATTGGACAGACAAAGGGAAGCTTTGTTCAACTTGGACAAGTTTGGGGCATCCAAGCAACCCAGAGTCCTCTAACCTCTTCTAAAAAATCTAAATTTTTTCCTTTATTTGCATAAAAATTATTAAAAAAAAAACTGACAATTTTGCTTTATATTTTTATACTTCTTATATCATTTTTTGCCAAAACTAATAAAATTTGTTTGTTGGTTTTTAGCAGGTCCGTCACAATACAAAGGGGATTTTGACCTTTTGGGAGCCCGAATTGAAGATCCTTCACCCCGAGTTGGACCCTTTGAAGACCTAGACTTACAAAAGTCTTTTTGTAGTAGTTAGTTTAGCATTGATCCAGTTCTATAAGAATCTTGTTGACCACCTATTCAACCAGGGGTTCAAATCCATGTACTATTAAGTTATACACCATCAGGTGCTACCAAGTCAAAGACTTACTAGCTCTACAAGGCAGTTTTGGCCTTCAACACATCTTTTTGTAATGGAATTTCTGCTCCCCTGCGTGGGATTATAATGTAATGGGTCTGCATGGATCATAGTTAGGTCAGTTGCCTTAGGACTTCATCATTAGTGGAGTCCCTTTCACTGAGTGTTTTTTTTCCTCAGGTTATTAATTTGGCCTAACCAGCCTTATTAATTTCCCTTGAGTTTTTCACTCCCACAAATAATTCCTCCAAAGTGGTGAAAGGCGTTCTAATGGTCTAGTCCTCTGGTAGCTAGTGTCTAGGAATGTTGTAAATGACCATGTAAGATATCTCCTAAAGTTTTGCGGAATTCCGTCGAGTCTATATAGTTTTTTTTTAATTTATTAAAATTCTCTAAGTATGGGTAATATTAATTAAAATTTTGATAAAAAAATGTAAAAACTAGGTCCTTGGGCTTTTGATAAGAGTATTTGTGCTCAAAAGAAATGAAATGAGACCCCCCACACCCTTGGACCAAGTTTCAGCTCAATTGGACAAGTTTTGCTAGGTGTTTGTCCATGAGGAGTCTTAGTCAGTCCAAAACAACAATTTAATTGCTAGTCTAGACATAGTCAAAATGTCAAATTTTGTAATTTTGAGTTAAATGGTTGAAGAGAAGGTGGGAGATGATGCCTAAACCTTAGACTAGCCTATCCTAAACCTTTTCTCACCCACATAACCCCCTCTTACCTAGTCACTACCACTTCATGTCATCCCCCCTAGGGAAGTTGCGCCCCCCTCCTTGAGAAAACATTGGAAAATTAAAAATTAAGAGAGGTGGGGCCCTCTCTCCCCTAGTGCGCCTCCCTCAGGCCTCTACCTCACCCTTTGATTTGGCAAATGGATGACAACTCATCCCAACTCATCAATCCAAAACTCTAACCCTAGAGTTGCACCCCCCTCCTTGAGATGCTCACTCTTGCACATGTGTTGACACTTGGAAAGGATCTAGGAGGGGTAACTTTGCCCTCCCAAGTATAAATAGAGGCCCTCTCACCCTCATTTCCCATCTATTCTCAGTGTATTGTTACTATACCCAAATCTCCGACTCCTCTCTCTCTCCCATATTGCTCTCTCTCATTTCTCAAGCTTGTATCAAGTATTTGCTCAAGCTTGTTTCTAATAAAAGAATCTTTGGAGAAAATCGTTGGCATTGGGAGTCTTCTTGATGCTTGGCTTTGGATCTTATTGGATGTGACTTGTGTTAATGTTTTCTTTGAGTTTTTAGCTTCTAGATCTAGAGTAGGAGATCCAAGCAAAGTACTTTGCTTGGATAGATCTACAATAGTATTGCTCTAGATCTTAGTGTAGTAGATTCCTTTCTTTAGCAAAGTATTTTGTTAATGTTTTTGGATCTACTCACCTCCTTCTTTGTCTTGTAGTTTAGTCTCATATTCTTGCAGGTTGCTAAGGGTTGAAAAAGAGTAACTTCAGATTTGGAAGTTGTTTATTTCACTCATTCTTATTCCTCTGATATTTTATGTTCTATTATTTTATTCTTATATCTAAGTATTTGGGTGGATTGGTATTCTAACATAGATCAAAATCGAGCATAAATACTGCTATCTTTCATCTAAAATTTATGGTTCCTATTTACAGAAATTTCTTCGCAGGTTTTCAGTCTTTTCTGCAATTTTTCCAGCAAGTTTTACTTGCTGGTTTTTGCAGGTTTTGGACAGAAAACGTGGACGAACAATCCATTTGGGGCCCTAAAACGTCAACAAAAACCTCCCAAGTTGGGGTGCATACTTGTCCAACACTTATTTCTCTTTTTCTCATTGTAAGCAAGCCCCCAAAGAGTAACCAAGGGCTTGCACTTCTCTTAAAAATAAATTTCTGCATTTTTATTTCTTTGCCTACACCTAGGAAAGTGCTTGGCTTTGCCAACCATTCTAAATTGTAAGGCTTTACTTGCTGCAATTTAATTTTCTGCAATTAGTTTAGTTTTATTTCAACCCACCTTGGTACAACAAAGGAAGGTTTGCCTCCATCTTGTGCCATTGTTTGAGGTTTGTTTTAGCTTAGTTTTATTTTCAAGTCTTTTGCTTCCTCTTGTTTGCCTACACCTTGGAGTGTGCTTGGCTTTGCCAACCCCCAAAATCGTTAGGCTAGATTAGTTATGATTGTTTTCATGTTACATGCTCAATAATGGTATAATCTAAAGTGATCATATGCTAGTTTAGGCCCATGGAGGCATTGTGATTTACCTTGCTTATCATGCTCATAATTGCTATCTATTCTTGTGTTGAGGTATTTTACATTCAAACATATTTTCATTTATCTCTCAAAGCACATTTAGCTTATTGCAAGTCATTCAAGCTTAAGTACTATGGATCAATGACTTAAATCTTTTATGTGCTTTTATTTTATCTCTTGCAACCTTGTATGATTTGGTGGTTTAAGGCAAACATCTATTTTCTTCTTGCAAGTTAATTTCGTACTTTGCTTACATTGCTTTATCATTCAAGTATTTTGTATCTTGCAAGCACATATTGCACAACACACATTGCAGTCGCCCTAACTTAACTTTAACTAACTCAATTTACGTTAGTCTCCTAGGATCTAAAAGCAACTAGTTTAATAGGTCACCTCTAACTGACCCAGCTTTGCCATCAAAACAAGAATTTAAGGAAGCAACGGGAGGTGCTAGATCGGTGGCGATCTCACGGTGCTTGGCGTCCTTCCCGGGAGTACTTTTATTTCTTGGGTTAACCTGTGGAGCTAGGGTGGGGCCTTGTTTGCCTCACTTATTGAGCACCCAGCAACTCTTTTGGTACAAGCGGGTGGAGTTCTTGGGTTGTCACTTAGTCTAGGATCAACTCCTAACTTAACAACTTAATAATCCTAAAATTTATCCACTCAACCTTGGGCAACTTTCATTGATTTACCTTTTGTGGTTATTGCTTAATAATCCTGCAAGCACATTACATTTCCTTTACTTTACATGCAAGTTTATTTCAGCATTTGGTAAATGTTAACTAAGTGAACATTGAAGTTGCACACTTGCCCTTGGAGGCTTCCATTGAACATTTTCATTTTCAGTTTTGAGTTGTGTTTTGGTTTATTGGCTCAACCCCCTTGATGTTGCGCATCCTTGGGAGGCAACTTCATTGTTTGGTTTTGTACTTGTGGGTGCCATTGAAACAACCCCTTAGAGTTGTGCATCTTGTGGAGGCACTCAATGTTTGGGTTTGTTGGCTTGATGCGTTGTGGTTGTACTTTCTTTTGAGCAATATCTTCTTAACCCGCACATTCAAGTTCATTACAAGTTAGTTGCAAGTTAGTTGCTTAGCTTTGTGTAATTTGTATCTATTGTATCTTCATTGTTGTATCTCTTAGTCATTCTTAGATCTATTAACTTTGTAGATAGTTGTTGCTTTCATTCTTTTGTATCTAGTCTAATTGTAGAATTTCGTATCTAGTAATTCTTTTGTAATATTATTGTAATCTTTGTAAAATCTAAACTCCCTTAAACTTAGTTGACCCCTTGCCCAATCTTAGGCACTAGTCTTAGTTGCCTTAGGGAAAGGACTTCCTTTGCATATCTAAACTTGCACTTTGCATTGTTGCTTTTGCATATAGGCTAGATCCCCAAATCTTTAATCAACTAAAATCAACTCTTAATTTCACATAGTAACTAGGGTCTACCCCCCTTGGCTTCCCTAGGAGTAAGCCTAGACGGAAGAGGTTCAAGTCGAGGTGACACTGGACTTGAACTTAGACATTGTGTCTCTGAGGACACACTAAGTGGACCAAGACTTGGTCCACATTTGCAAGTGTGTATAAGGACAACAACAGATCCAAAAATAAAAAAGCTTAAAAGAGGAAAAAGAGAGTCATCCTCTCAAAGTTGTAATAGGCTTAATAAAAGCAGGCCTTTGGCACCCAGTTTCTTCATCCCCTTTAGGGGATTGGTGGTGTTGTGTGCTTGTCTCTTTTATTTTCCTTGCAACTCTTTATCGTCTTATTTTCAAAAACACACAAGCATAAGGAAATCAATCTTACAAAGCATTCAATACTTCATGCATTTAAGCACAAAAAATAAATTCAATTTTTCATGCATGTTAGCTTAGATTTCAATTTTTGCTCTTAGTAATTAAAAAATCTTTCAAAGCTTTCTACAATTTTATTTTTGAGTTTTTATTTCTTTTCAAGTTTAAAATAAACTTTCCCCGCAACTACCGGTGTATGCTCTGAACCCCTGCAAGCCTAGCTTGATCCTGGGATTCATCATAACCGAAGTTGTTACTGTAGAGTAGTATAATTAGGGAAAACCTTAATAGTTGTTACCTTAATGCGCAGGAAAACGCCTAAGGGGAGTGTGTGAAGTCAAACGAGAACTTTGAGATCTAGGTTCTCCCCGTGTTGGACATCTGACACCCTTAGTGAACTTATTGGTGAAGCCCTGGGGCTTCAGTAGGTTCTCTGCAAGTTTCCAAACAAAGAGGTAACCTCTAAAGAGGCCACACATCTCTCATTAGTCTACTTTCAATAAACCCTAATAAAACACACAATCAACAACTGCCTACGACACTTTTAAGGCACTGGTTCTATGGTTACATCTTTCTGCGTATGAGCAGTTTTTTCATTCTCAATTGTGATTGTCTAACAAATTTATCAAACTTGTAGAAATAATATCCTACTTTATTATGCATGCATCTTTATGATTGGACAAATGATTTATATGAATATCTTATCTGATGAATGATCAAAGTTGAATGTTTCATGTTTTATTTGCAATAAACTCCTAGAATAGTTCTATTTGTTTGACGTAGCTTAAGAGCCTTAGTATATTTTTTCGGGACTACCCCCCTTTGCTTCGCTAGGAATTGGCCTAGACGAAGGAATCGAGGATCAGGTGACAGCACCTTGACTCAAGACTTGCCCCCAAGGGGACACTCAGAGGATTGAAGATTTCTTCCACGATAGACCAAGTGTGTATAAGGCGGCAACAGGTATCACCAAACCTTTACCCAACAAATTAAGATATTCTAAAAGGACCACCTAATGGCATCTTCATAATGATGGACTCATAACTTATCTCATCACCTACGCATAATGTAACAAAGAAATTGCATCGTTCACATAGAATATGTATTCCATCAAACACATGTACAAGTCACTAAAGGGAAAAAAAAACTACAAGACAAAACAAATCATAACAACTTTTTTTGGTGCTAACATCTACCCCCTGCTCTATACTTCAACTCCTACTCAAGCAATAAATAGAAAGTCTTCTTTGGTGATATCTCTAATTCTCATGTCAAAGTTGCTACTAATGTTATAGCTCCTCTTGTGCATGTTCTCAATTTGTTCACCATCCATTGATTATCTTCAAAGCTAAGTAGGCTACCATTGGTAGTACAGTCCTCCACGTGCTTGTTGAACCTTCTCATCAATAAATTTGATACTCTTCTTACGTAGTCTCATACATTCACCATACATAAATGGATACTTAAAATCTCTAAAATCCCATTATTGGGCTACCCTCTAAAGGAATAGAACATGTAACATCCATGTTTTTAATCCCCAGTTTAATGATGTATAATGTAAATATGATATATGGTTGTGGGCCAAGAGATGCAATATGTAAACATTGTATATCAAAAATAATAAAATAAAATGTAATGTCGATTGCAGATGGACATGAACAAAGTCATGGGCGTTGAGTTTCCACAAAAGAGGAGGGATCAAAGAGGGTTTTATTCATGTGTCTTAAATCCCAAACCATTCCTAAAATTATTGTTTTGAGTGAACCTTCTAATTTCCCCTCGAGTGTATGAGATACCAATCACCGAATACATGTAAGAGGGTGGATGTGAGAAGTCACATCCCACAGTTATTGGGAGCATGGGGAGCATGGGGGTGAAGTACAATCAACAGTGGGGAGAGTGAGTGTCAACTTGCTTGGGGGAAAAGAAAATTCGTATGGGAAAGGAGACTAGTTTTTACATGCATATTTTGGGACAGCAAGAGGGCGTTGAGTGTTGGAATTGGAAGATAGCCATAGTGGGTTTTGTGGGCAGCTTGTGGGAGCCGTAAAATGCATGAAGAAGCAGGTTGTTAGGCCTGTAGACTGAGTATTGTTGTGCAAAGCGAAGGATTTTGTTGTTGTACATAGTAAGCCTTATACCTCTAATACACCCCCATAATACATATAGTGTTGAAACAAATCAAATACATATACTGACTGTAAAACTCATCATATGAACACTAAACATGAGTAACATCCTTTAGAAGCTTCCTATTTGAACACAATTCTTGGCCTAGTTTGAGCTCCATCAAGTTGCCTCATAATCGTAGTAACGATGTAGCTGTTGAGTTGAATTCTTGAGCTCCCGGGTTCCACCTCCCCGAACTCCCAAATCACGAATCTCCTGAAGTCAATTATTGGATGGCAATCCACATGCATGTCACATAATCTCACCAATAGACTGCAATCCACATGCATATCTCTCCAACTAATGAGGGATCTTTCCCTACATCCACAACTTCTAAACTAATTGGGTAACAATCCATTTTGAGTTGTTAACTGATCCCTTCCTATCTTCAAAGCATGGGCTTCCTAAAATGCATAAAATCCCTTTTCTTGAGTAGATTATTCACCGCTATCAGCATCTGGTGGATCTTCAATCATGGCTACACTTGCTATATGTTGTCTATCTTCGACCTTTCCCTTAAGAACGTCATTGGCTCGTTGTCTACAATTCCAAGCTGTATGACCCAACTTCTTGCAATAGTGGCATTATATTTCCTCTTTGTCTTTTGTAGATCTATTGTGATTGTTTCTTGCCTAGAATGCAAGTTCCGATTGGCTATCACCTTCAGTGGTTCTCTTTTCTTCTGCTAGCAACGTTGCAATCATTTCATTCATACTTTGTGAAGGTAATTAGGGTTTTAAGATTTCTGTGGTGGGAGTAGTATTAAGATTGCTCGAAAAATCTACAGTGGTCATTTTGAATAGACAACTTTTCGGATCTCCAATCAAATCCATCATTGGGACAAAACCGTCGAGTGGGAGAAGATGGATACCTGGCAATAAATACAGCAAACTTGCAAAGAGCATAGACAAGAACCCTAGGAAGCTAACAGTGTCGGCTTTAAAAGATAACCTACAAGAACCCTAGGAAGAAAAAATAGAAGTAAGATATTGGTTTAATATTGAATGATCATATTAGGGTTTGCATAATAGTAATAATCAGTGTTACACTTATTGCGATATTATCGGATTTATTGCGATAATATCACCAAACCCAAGCTTGTCGATAATATCGCCGAACCCAAGCTTGTCGATAATATCACCACCAATTATCGCAATAAAATCCAAAATTGAATTTATCGTGATAATTAGCCGATATTATCGCGAGTTGAGCCAAATTATCGGCCTGCTAGGTTTCCGCATGGATTTTGACTTATAAAACCAGTTTTGGGGTTCTTTTTCCTCATTTTGCAAATGTTGCTTGTGGGGCTTGACCTCTAATGGTGGTCTAACCATTTTCCATCAAGCAAACAAGGAAAAATCCATAATTTTCGGTGCCATCAAGTAAGCATTTTTGGAGTGGGGATCTACTCCAATCTACCATATCCATTGAACCAAGTATGTAAACAAAATTATGCCCTCATTTTCTTTGTTTTTCAAGATTTAGTATAGGGTTTGCATGTCCATTAGATATAACTTGTTTTGCCCCTTTTTAATGGAGGATTTAACAGTTGTATAGGTATGGTAGTTTAATTGTAGCATTTTTGAAGTTTTTTTGTGGACTTAGATTCTAAATTTCCCCCATTTTTTTGTCCCGTGGGTTTACAAACTTAATCAATGATCCACACATTTCAAAATGCCAAAACCATTAGACCCAATGTGGGAGTATGGTCTACCTTATGATGGCCATAACAGAATGAGGTTGAATTGCAAGTTATGTGGTATGGAAATGTTTGGTGGCATCAGTCACTTGAAATACCACTATTATTGCACAATTTGTACTTTGATAGAAAGGAAAGGTAAATGAAGACAAATTGACGTAACGGGAGACTATCCTATCACTGTCACCTCAAAAGGATGTCTCTTTCTATTTAGGGTGGTAGACCTAGAAAAGAAGTTCCCGGTGACCTGGGGTTTTGAGAAGGCAAAGGATAAAGGTTGGGTAAAAATTCCCCTCTCACAAGTCACCACCAATCAGAAAGTCCGGCTAAACATCCAATAAACAGATAATAAAACCAGAAATGTACCTGCCCAGAACAAAGCAACATAAAACTATATTTGCAAGGGCACTTGCTGGTTAGTACTTCATATAATCAGAGACTTTCATAATAAGAGCAATTGACTAATATTGGTGAAGTAAACAAAGATGTATAGTAGAAATAATCACAATACAAAACTTCACAATTAATGCTTTATAAAAGCTTCAGAATGAGCAAGAATGATTAATCATCAATATCATAACACCAACATTCATCAGAAGCAGATAAGACTATGCATTAGTCAATTGTTTCAATTTGCTTTGAATGCTGCAAAGTATGACTATAACCCAAGTGAATAATAGCAGCAATAAAGGTTAGTAGGTCAATCTAAACTAGGGTTAGAAGGTGTTAGTTGTTCAAGGATTTGGATGTTTGAGAGTTGTGATCAAAACACTCAAGGGAAAGAGATCTTAGATCAGTGTCTTCTTAGGGCAAATGGAGTCAATAAGTGGCTGCAAGAATTGAAGGAACAAGATGATAATAGTAGGGCCAAAGACAAGAGGAATTTGATGGATGAAGTGTTGGTAAGCCAAGGCTTCAACCATCAAACTCTAGGGGAAAACGGCTACTAAGGTGTAGGTAACCCTAGGCCTTAGTAGGTTTTCCTCCTTCTTTAGCTCAATGACAAAGTAAAAAACGACTAGGATGAAGAACAAGAGATAGGGTGCTGCAATGGCAAGGCCCTAGCAATGAATTCAACAGAGAAAACAGCTCCTTGGCATAATCTAGTAGGTAGAAAGCAATTAAAACAAGGACATTAACATGTGTTTATTTCCTAAGGTTTATTCCAGCAATTTCATTAACAAAATGCAAGTAAACAATATAACCATTCAAGTAAGAGAAGGATTGCAGAAAATCACTTACATTCACCAAGTATTTATCAAGCCAAACCATAGTTATAAACCATCCACCAAGAAAAATGCCAAAGATCACCAAAATAAGCCTCCTTCAACAAGTGCACACTAGTAATTTCAGCCAAAACCCTAATAAGGGCGCAAATTTCAGACCTCACACAAGTGTGAGTGAAAGATGATGAGAAAAAGAGAGTTTTAGCTCTCTACTTATACCATATCAATGACCTTAATTTTACTTTTAGGTCACAAAAGGCCGACATGGCCGAATTTACATCAAAATATTGTTTTACATTAAATGTCCTAATTAAAACCCTAATCAAGCATAAATGATGATGCCATGCCCTTTTTAGGGTGACATTGGGCCCTTTTAGGGAAACGTTGGCCTCCTAGTGCAAAGCGTTAGGCCTCCTTGGGCCTCAGGAACCTGCCACACATGCCACTTGGCACATAACAGCCTCCCAAAACCTCCATAAACACTGGATGACGTCATGGGTGTCCTAGGTGACGTCATGGGCCTTCCAAGGCCTACGTCCTGGTGGAAAGGGCATAACCCCCCTGGGTACAGGTCTGCCAAGCTGCCTCTGGTGGAACCAATGTTACCAGAACCAAACCGGTCATCGAACCGGTCGACCCCAAAAACCGGAACCGGATCAAAAAATCGGTTACTAAAAATACATAAAATATTCAATTTTTCAAAAAACAAATACATATTCATGTGCATCCATGTGAATCCAAACCATTATACACAAATTTGCAAAGTTTCTCATATATATTCATGTGCATCCATGTGAATCCAGATTCCAAACCATTATACACAAATTTGCAAAGTTTCTCATATATATATAACAAGTAATAGTGTATAAAACCAAAATAGCACTAAGAGTAAGTGCACTCCATGAGTCCATAATACATATGAAAAGCCGAATCAAGATACATCATCAAAAAGGCTCTAAATGGCCAAAAATAACTCGAGAGTCAGAGACTACTCAATCTAATAATCTGAATCTGCATACTGAAAGGAAGACTTAGAGGACTCAGAGTCAGCCAATATGATGTGTGATCTTTTTCTCTCTCAAGATGGTCCATGAGACCTAGGAGCAGTTAATAAGGACATGATCACATCATTGACCTTCCTCTTATGTGGGGATGATAAAAGCTTATAAGTTATATCATGAGACTCATGCAGACATTCTGCCATTAAAGAAGAACTTACCTTTTGACTTTGTCTTTGTTTTGAAACATAAAATATTTAAATTTTAATGAAAAAATTATATTTTAAAGATTTCAAACCATCATTCCAAAAAATTATTGAAATTTTGAAAGAAAGCATTATGAATGAATGAGCAACAACAATTAAATGACAACTACCACCATCGCTTATATTAGGATCCTGATCATTACTATCACGATTTTCCTCTTGTCTAACCTTTGCCTCTACCTCGATCCTCTAGGGACATCAGTCAACACCACCCTATTTTGATGAAACTACCTAATCCAAGCCTTATAATATGGTAGAAAAAGTTTAACATGCTTATTCAATGATTTTGGTTTGAGTCAAGGGTACATTTTTGCCAAGGCCGTGACAAAACAATTCAACAATCAATAGCACCAACATCAAGGTAAATAACAAGCTTGGTTCTCTTGATTAAATGGCAATCCCATACCCTCATACCTAATAGAATCCAACAAAAATGTTGCAATCCTACCAATCCTTAAATCCTGAAAACTCTTAGTCTGCTGAATTTTGAATGGGATATGAAATTTTACTTTCTCCATATGAAGTCCAGCGAGGTTGGAACCACTCTCAAACATCCTGAAACAATTAATGGTAATGTTAAATTCCTTTGTCTTGACATTTCCTTTATCTTTCCTTTTTATCCTTTTACTTAATGGTAATGTTAAATTTTAAGTAAAAGGATAAAAAGGAAAGATAAAGAAATTTAACATTACCATTAATTGGGCTCTGAGTTTGAAAACACTGGTTCAATCCCCTAACTCACTTATCCAAAATGAGGGTTAAAAAACCAAAAATTTGATAAATTGATGCAGCAGGGCGATAACTTCCAAATTATCGCGATAATTACTGAAATTATCAGATAATTTCAAATTAATGGAATTATCGCGATAAATACCAGTGATATTATCGCCGAGTTGGGTTTTGGTGATAATATCGTGATAATTCCGATATTATCACGATACGTGCAACACATTCAAATTTGTGTGGGAAAATTCATTGTTAATAATACTCTAGGTATATTACAAGACCTCCCCGCTAAAATGATTTGAGCTCAAAGCACAGGCAAAGAAGAGAGTATTGTGCTTCATCTTCTGGTAAATTTCTCCACTCTATAAGGTATGCTTGATGGAGTCCTAAGTTGAAGACACGAGGCAATACGATCTTCGAAGCTTTGAACAATATTGTTGCATCAAAAAAGGATCAATCCATCCAAAGCACATTCTTTTCGGAAGTGAGTTTTGCTTTGAGTAATGTTGATGTTGGTAAGTTGATTATTCCATGTGACGACTTATGTGATTCGGATGACGATATGGTACCCCTTTTAAATTGTCTTTTCTTGATCTTCATTCTTGGAAACTTTTCATCTGTTACTTTTGTTGATTTCTCAATGAAAATAATACCTCATCAATGGTGACAGTTTGAGTTTTAACTTCGATTGGTTCTAAGGGATATACCATGATAATCCTGATTCAAGAGAATGAACTTGCTCTAGTAAAAACGTTACAGTATTCAAAATGCCATAAATGAGAGCTCTCATAGGTAATTTTCTTGTTATTCAATCCCTGCATCTCTGACACAAGCAAGGTCTGGAAAAACAAATAGGGAAAAACAAACTAGTGGAACCAACATCACTGTTCATTAAAAAAATGATCATATATTTATTTTCCAGCAGATACGAACAATTGATTTACAAAAATAAACATATAAAGCAGAGTTCAAGAGATATTAACAGTTTCAAACCTCATCAAAGATCCATTCAGCAATACCACTTTTCCTTAAAATGTGAAGGTACTGGAATGTAAGTTCAACTATTTCTTCCATATGCTCTGTAATATAAACAACAAGAAGGAGAAATTATGCATGCAGTTGATCTAAGCATAAAATAAGTAAGTAAAAGCAACCAAAACATAGCCAGCAGAAGAACAGGCCTCTCCACAGTTGTAAAAAAAATTGAATAATGTGAGTTTGATCTGATCATAGAAATGAGAAATCAAGATTCTGCTCATGCACTGGTCTGTGAAATATTATAATTGTATAATCAATATGAGGGAAAAAAAAATCATACAGCATAGATGACAACAAAATTCTAAATCACTGGTGGAAATTGTTTGAATGAAAAAAGGTTTTCACCTTGCCCAGCATCAGTAAGTTCAATCCTTACTTCAAAGAGTGCATATTCAAAGCTATTCTCTCTCTCCCCTGCACTCAAGCTGCTTGCCCAACCTGTACAACTTCAAACATTTATACATTTCCAATAATTTTATAAAAACTACAGTCAAAATCTAATGGCTTGAAAAATAAATCCTATGTGAAGAATATAATGGTATAGATGGGGCAATATCTGTTCATGCACAGAGGTGCAAGCAATTGCAGTCAGAACACACAACTTTTGAGTCATACATCATAAAAACCTCTCAACAGAAATCACAAGAAAAACTGAAAAGTTAAAATAATGTGATATATAAACAGTCTAGTTGTTAAAGTCCAATCTCCCACACCTACAAACATGGATGTAACAGTTGAAAATGGAGTTAGAAGGTTAGCATATGCAATGCAGACCCGATAAATCAAGGAAATGTGATACTTAGGTCGAACACTGTTTTCATAATAGACAGTCCACCACATCTACAGGGAGAGGAAAGCTATATGGCTAGCTCAAACCAGTGTTACCGGAAGCTCCCCCCCCCCCCCCCCCCCC
>JASDQU010500812.1:1250-16513 GCA_032191745.1 Picea mariana | reverse complement strand
TAACGGTGGCTAGTCCCTCGTGCTCCGATCCGGTGGCTATCAGCGTTTCTCCCTCCAGAGCTTTGGTTTTCTCAAATCTCTAAGTGTCAAAGGCCATGACCTTTGATCCTTCTGCGAGCCTTGATGTATGGGATCTCCTCTGCGCGTCTCATAATGCTATCTCTCATGAGCTTTGGCAAAAGTTTCCCTCGGCCCTGGAGCACACTTGCGATCTGCGTGCAACTCTCTGCGCTATTCCTCCTAAGCTTCTCAAGCTTGCTCTTTTGTGTCTTCGCTGCTGTTCTTGCCATGCACACTCTGCCTGTAAACCTTCTGTGTCTTTGCTGCTGTTCTTGCTATGCACACTCTGCCTGTAAACCTCCCAACATCGTTGTTGTTCTTGCCATCAATGGCAAGCACACTCTGCGTATAAACATGCCAACAATCTCCTTGTTATCCATGTTCCAGTTTGCTGATGGAAAGCAACAGGTTGAGGGATATTCTCTGTAGCAGACAAGTGTCTACACTTTGGTGATTGGAAACCATGGATTCATCAAACTCATGTCTAGAAGGTATGTTGAAGCAATACAAGCCTGATGTATGCCCTATTGGTTGCATGCTCCTCTATCTGGAGCTTGTTGAGGGAAATGTGGATAATCAACTGAATGAACAACTGCAGAAGAGAAAATAGAGGTAGCAGAAAATTCATAGGAGGATCTTTCAAAACTGGCAACAATACAAACCCTGAACATTTGAACCAACTACATATGAGGAGGATTTACACTATATGCAAGCAAGAGAAGAGGATATCCATCATGCAGAAAAATCTAGATCCCGTGAGTTGAAGAAGGATTGATTTGCAAAAGAGAAATTGCACTTGAATAACCAATGCAAGCCCATGCTAGCTGAGATTGCTATCAAAACAATACTAGCTGTTGCAGATTTGCAGAGGGTGGATTATGCACTTAATGGACAACAGATAGATGCGTAGTTAAGGTGTGGAGTGTTGCTATTTTAGTACATAGAAGAGGTGTAGCCTATCACTGGTCAGTTTGATATTTGGTTAAGTAAAGCATGCAAATTAACATGCAATGGAAACAATATCTTCAGGATGATTGTAATCTGTGGTAGAAGTTTGTTATGCAAGATAATGCCAGTTCACGTTGACTCATTTTCCTAGATCCATGTATGTGTTCCAGTTAATTTTCTTGTCCAGACTAACTTCACCCCAGAAAATAAGGGGGAGGCGCGAAAGTCTAATCCAAACAGGACCAGAAGAGATCTCCATACTTGGGTTAAAGTCAAGGGTCCAGTGGGAAAGAAACATTCCCCTGGAACCCAAGAAGTAAGGGCCAAATCTTAAGATATGGTCCCGATCTTTAATGGTTTTAAAAATAAATACATAAAATTTTTTCTCGCAATAAAAAGCCAGGGGGTCTTGCTCAGGCCAATTCTTTGAAATCCATTCAAGAACAACCCTAGGACTGGGCCAAAGGCCTAAGAATGTACCGACTAAACCACGCTCTGTCAGAATGATATAATTCTATTTTGCCACAAAATTCCCCAATAAGTCTAGACTGGGGATGGAATTAGCTTGTTTGGCACACCTGCCCATGTCGGCGGAAGGGGAGGGCCTGCCCATGATTCTTTAGACAACTTCCAATCCATAGAAAACGAAGAGGATGGCCGCAACCTTCAGAAAGCCGCTATTGGCACATCACCAAATATAAACGATGCGCAAAGGCAACCAAAGACGTGGGGCGACGAATTGAGAATTCCAGAGATGAGGGCGACGAAAAATAATATAATATTTTATATAATGAACATAAAATATATAAATAAATAATAAATAATAAATAATAAATAATAATAATATACCATTATACCACTAAGGGTCGTAACCCTTCATCATA
This sequence comes from Picea mariana, assembly GCA_032191745.1. Taxonomy (NCBI): domain Eukaryota; kingdom Viridiplantae; phylum Streptophyta; class Pinopsida; order Pinales; family Pinaceae; genus Picea; species Picea mariana. The sequence continues at coordinate 14,621 of JASDQU010500812.1, read as the reverse complement.
GCCTTTCACCTTGTGACTGGTCAATGTGTATATAGATTGTCAAGTAGGTCATTGTAAATCATCCCTCATATTACATATTCAAGACCTTATTTTAATGCTTATGGATTCTTTTATGTTATCCTATTTATTTTAAATATTCAGTTTATGAACCAAGTTGTTTATTTCATTGGTATTAGAGCCATGTCTGATTCTGGCCTTTGGCCACACTCTTATTAAACACTGTCTGATCTGGATTTTGGCCGCACTTATTCTGTCAGAGTTTTTGATTCTCGGGTATTTAACTACAACCAACCAGTGTTATCGGAAGCTCCCCCCCGCTCCACCCTCGGAACCTTGCTCCGAGTGAATCCTCCATGGAAGCTTCTCCGAAAGCCCACTTCCGAAATCTTGAAGCCCATTTCCAGATTTCGGAAGCTCACTCTGGGGTGCAAAATGGACGCTTCCTAATGAATCTCACTGGCCTATTGCTCTATTCTTCTATTTCTTTAACAACATTTGTGGAACTTTACCTTGGCTTTGATTCTATGACTTAAATCTGGTAATCGAACACTGTGGACTCTGCTAAAAATCTGTACTAAATGCTGTTATAAAGTTGCTCTCTATGGATCTTACATTGGCTCTGTTTCTATGACTTCAGACTAAGGACTTAGGAAACAACCCTAGTCTAGGGGGAAACCCTAAAGTCAATTAAGCTAAGTCATTATAAATTAGAGTGGAAGTGCAAATTACCTTAAATTGATTAGCACAATTGACCCAAGAAACCAATCCTGTACTTCAAAGATGTTTCAAAAAAATGTGGCTTGGAGAGTTACAAAATGGTTTAGTGACATGAAGCTCCATGGGGCGCTTCATTACTTTACATGTCATTCTATAGATGATAGATGCATAGCATTTAGCAACTAGACTCTAGAGTCTAGCACAGTTTAAACTTTATTGTTTTGGACCTTTCAATCTTCATAATTTAGTGCAGATGGCCTATTTTGTAATCATAACCATTTGGTCATGACTCATGTTATTGTTGACAGTGGCTAGATGACTGGTTTCATTCCATAACTTAATGGTCTACTTTCTAAGTTTCTATTATATGGCTTAAAAATTTGTATGTTGGTTTGTAAGTTTGTAATTGCTAGATTCTAGATGGTTGATGCTCGAATGATTAATCATTGATGTACTACTACTTACTACTATGGATGCCATTTTAATGTTACAATGTACAAATTTGCATGTTTTCATACATTCTGCAGCTAATTTGTCTTTCTGCATGTTTTTTTTAATATAAACGCAATATATATATATATATATATATATATATATATATATATATATAATAGACGCTTCTGGGATGCTTCGCTCCCGAGGATTTTTTGAAATGATGCTCTCGATGCTCCACTTCCTAAAAACGCTCCCGCTTCGCTCCGCACTATGGCAACATTGCAACTAGCCCTTGGCCATTTATAGTTCAGAAGCTTTGTTGAAGAAAAAAAATGGTCTGCTGCAAATTCAAAGAAAACCAGAAATTAGGAAAATACAATTTCGTTGCAAAGATAAAATTAAGTTATTGGCAATTAAATTGAAAGGGGATTCCTTGCACTAAACGAGACGTGGGTAAAATATGCGAGGGGAGAAATTCAATCCCTTACGATGACTGCTTCACGTTCTTCAATACTTCTATTCCCCATGCCAGTTTCCTTGACCAGTCTATGGTAGGATTCTCTTCTGCATGAAATGACAGTTCCTCTAAATGGCGGCTCTTCTAAATTGACCCACAATTTCAAACAAATAATCGAATCCTCTGATCTTCAAGCTTCGGCCTCTGACCATCTTGCTCTAATACTGTATTACGAGAACCAAAGAAACCCTAGGTAGGGTTACAATACCGAAAACATGATCTCCATAAATACTGAACGATATTATTATCGAACGGTTCACTATTACAACGAGGGTTTACAATGAGGGTCCTCACTCTTATAAAGAGCTTGAGAGACCAAAACCCAAAAAGACGAAAACCCTAATCTTTTAAGATAAAGTCACTAAGGTGACTTTATTACATGGGTAAGCCTTACATCTCTAATACAAACGATGGAAAATCCAAGTGTCCTTACTAATAGAAATTCAATGATCAACAAAGCGATACATGTATGTAAAGAGGACATGATACCAAAAGTGAATCAGGGAAACACAAGTATGATAAGGAAAAATCATGCTACAATGGCACCTTATCTACATCCAAATCACAAGTGTCGTTACTTTAACTGATCAATGTATCAACGTTGCTTAGGACAAGGACAGTATTCAAACTATATTTCAAAGGATATTAATTCGGTACAATTCGGTTCTGAAAACAGAAGTCGATGTCACACAAATCCATAGAAGATCGAATTAGGGTGGTTAGAGTCGGTAGACCCTTTCACAGTTTGACAATTCTGCTCAATGCTTCGAAGATCATATCATCTCATGTCTTCAACCTCAAGAATGGAAAATTATGACAAGTATTGCAGGCCAGAACAGAGACGAAATTTTTTCCATAAGATGCTTTGGGGATAAAGCATCCTTGAAGGGGCAATGTAATAAATAGAAAATATAATAATAATAATAATAATAATAATATACCAGTAAGGGTTATAACCCTTCATCATAACCTTTCACCTCGTGACGCATCAGTGTGTATGTATACCATCACGTAGGTCATTTTAAATCATTTCTCATGTTTCATATTCTAATTCAATACATTGTTTTAATCTGTATGGATTCTTTTATGTTATCCTATTTATTTTGGATATTCAGTTTATGAACCAAGCTGTTCATTTAATATTCTATAAATGATTTTTTTTCATTTCAAATAATAAATTAAATTATTAATTTACTAAAATGAAGGTTGGAATCATGGGTCATGGGAATTGAACATGGGACCACCTGTGAAAAATACTTTATTCTCCTTCATATTAATCATGATTTCTGTTAGTAATTGTCAAAATTAATTAGACAAATATTTAAATAGAAAAAGGGTTAAAGTGATAGCCTAGTATCATGGTCGTATGATAATTAATTATTATATAGCTTACTACTTTAGTGTTGAGGAACATTAATAATGTAATAGGACTTGAGTTAATGATACATCTCATTATGTTATAAAGTGTCAAGGTCAGAACCATAGAGTGTGGGCCTCTCAAAGTTCATATCTAGTGCAGAGAATTAGCATTTGATGAATCACAGTAAAAAACATAAAGAATTGTGGGCATGTAACATGGAACGAGGGAGGCCGAAGTGGATTGGCTCATGTTGGAGCAGAACAGAAGGCAAAGGGGGGCATAGAAATGAAGGTACACTATGCATGAAAAGGCACACCAAAGTTGAAGATATGTTAAAGTAATTATTGATTTGGAATTAATTTCTTAAATTTAATAAATTAAATATCCCTAAGCTCAAATTTAGGAGAAGAATAACTTTGAAAAAAGCTATATTCCACCAAGTTTCTGGCACGTGGGGATGCAACAGCAAGGAAACACACTTTGGGGATGTATGGAGACACACCCCAAATTTTAGGGAATGTCATGGGGGATGGGGGGACGTTGGGGTCCCTATCATGGGGGGCTCTGTCTCTAAGTTTAAAGGCTGGAAATGATAAACATGAAATAAAAACAAAAGGTTGCTAAGAAATTAAAAAACAACAGTGATTTTACCCTACCTCCACGCTGCTAGATAGAAGAAATCACTGCTAAATGGCTGTAGTTTTTGTATATTTTATGTTTTAACTTTTTTCTTTAAAGAATCAGCAGGGGAGCATCTAGACATCCTACTTTTCAAGAGGGGGTGCCCACAAGCCCATTTTTCTGCGACACTTGCCCTCCCACTGGTGAAGTGTTTCACCGTGCGTTCCATGGAGTTTTGCAAAAAGGGGGTGTGTGGTGAGACATTTCGCCAAGAGCCCCCCATCCCGGGGTTGTGGAAGTGTGTCCCTGACCTTGGGGAGTGTGTCCTTGTGTAACATTGGAAAAAATGATATTATGGGATGGGAGAGTCAAATTAGTTTTAAGCTGTTAGATGTCAATGTGAGCCTATTAGATAGTGAATGACATGACAATCTGTCTGGATGGCTAAACTCATCTACTTTGTCTCACAAAATTTGGAATCAACCACTGTAGTGAAGTGAACTCGACAGATAGGTTGGAAGAGGAATGGCCTATTGACTTCCATTTTGGTCAAGTCAAAAGTGAGTAGACTGTAGACTGTCGGTGCATAGACATGTACAGTGTGCAGGATTAGAGAAGTTGGTGACAACACCCATATGTGGCCATAGAGAAAACATCAATTATGACTGGTCATACAATGACGTTCTGGTCCCTGTCAAAGAAATTTATGGAAAGGACAGTTTGGACGGATCTTATAGGTTTAAATAGTATGTGAATGACGACTGTGCTAAGCAGTGTGAGCAATTTGATGTTTGTTGCAGGAAATTGACAACTCCGAGCAGATCAAGGTGCAAGTTCTGGTAAATTTCTAGCAAAGTAGTGAGTAGAAATTGTACCAGATCAAATTTTCAATTCTCTGAAAATGAAGCATCTCTAGAAGGGGTGGTATGTAATATACCTCATAATATAGATAATATAACTATAAATCTGATATTATTTTTGGAATGAAATGCTCCCCTTTACCATCGATACTAAAAAATAAGTTAAATATTGGGCATGTTATACAAAAAAGGTGGGTTGCTAAACAAGCACCTCTAGCTAGTCTAAAACTGGATGAACTTATATTGTATTTTTCTGGTTTAGATTGTTGTTTTGTAATTTCCTTTATGGAGGAAGATACTTATGGCACTCAATGGATATATGGAAATATCTAGTTGGATGTGGAACCTTTGGCAAGTTTTATACACGACTTGTGAACTAAATGGTGTTGACATCAATTATTTTGCATTGGTTTATTTTTTGTGTCAAACCAGTTATTGTGTAATTTGTATTAAATGACATATATGCAGGTACTTCACATCATGGTATCATTAAACATGAGTTTGAATGTTAATGAGTTTGGATTTTTCTTCCAAACCAGAGGGAGTTAAGCTTGTTTTTGTAACCTAAAACTTCTGTGAAGTTGGTAATTGAAGTGAGTCCTTTATGTTAGACGTCCCCTCAGTAACAAGTGCAGTGAATCTTTATATCGAGTCTAAATATAATTGTGTTTATAGTTTTTTAATACAACATCCATACAAAAGATCATCTTTAAATTCTCTTTTCCAGGCCAGAGCTCTTCTCTATTCTCTTGCAGCAGCTTCAGTCAGATGATATCCTTACCACACACAGGGTGTACATGGTTCTGCATCGAACTTTGAAAGAGTTATCAACCAAACGTCTGACTGCAGATCAGCGTAATTTTGCAGAGGTTTTTTCCCTATTCCTTACTGTGTGTTTATTCACTTTCCCCTGAGGATGCTTGAAACCATGCGTATTACTATTTCCTTTTTCATATTACTAATTAGAAGTTTCTGTCTGTATAATTGTTTTTTTCTGTTTAGCAATTCTTAAAATAGTTCCAGATAAAGATTTTAAGTAGAACAACACTACCTATCCGCTTTAAAACTGCAATGCAACATTTTAATATTAATATGGAATATAGATTAAATTTGGTTCAAGAATGCAAGATGCTTTTTTTGTTACAGATTACATCATGTATCTTATAATAGATACCTGTTCAATGTTCATTAAGCTCACCTGATTTTGGTCTGATACATCTGCTATTTCTTGTTACATAATCTCAAATGCGATCATGAGGAAGAGTCAATTGTATTGTGTCATTCAGACGTTTACACCACTCTTCAGCATACTAATCTGTCGTTCACCCAGGAATGGAGTTGCTATGATGTACATAGCAATAATGGTTAATTTAGGGGCTGTTAAGCCCCAATAGTACTTGTGCAACAGAAGGGTTAAGATCCAACGAGATACCATCACATTGGTCTCATTTCAGATGCATTTAGACATTGACATAGATTAGGGCTTCCTCTAGAGTCAGTTTCATCAGATTCTAGAAATCTGCTATTTTTAGCAGTTTGCTTTTTTCCAATACCCACAGATCAGGGGCCTGCATGTCATAGACGATTATATATTCTCGATCCTTGTAAAAAAGCAAGTCCAATGAGACTGCTTTTGACTGCATGTGAGATGATCGGTCTTGCCTGCTTTTTCGCCTTTTGCTTTTTTCAGAGGATAGACTGATGTTCCATCTCTTCAAGATTAGTCTTTCTGTCTTTTTGCTTTTTGCTTTTTGGAGGAAGACTGCTTTTTGGGCACATCTATAATTACTAATTTCTATGTATGGCAAGTACAGGTTGAATGTCTTGGTTCAGAACATGCAGTGGTGGAGTGGTTCAAGGGTTTTGATGGTGAAGAGTCATGAGTCAAGATCAGTGTTGTGCAAGTGGATTTTCTCCTAGGGTGACATGTGGCAGCTTGGTCTAGGATGTCCATTTTGCATGAGAAGACTAAGTTTGACTCATGTCACAACCCTAATTCGAGTGGCTATGTTTAGGCTCATTCTTGTCAAGTTTAACTTCCAAACCTTGATTCCATATGCTAAATTTGATTACTCCACAACCTAGTTTGACCTTTTGGGTATATTTGACATGTGCTAATTCTACCTAGCCTAAATTTAAGCCTTAAATAAAGTGTTTTATACCCTAACTTGCCCTTGGCATTTTTTATTGGCAGGCATGCCAAGTTACCATGCTGTTGTTGATTTTTCATAGCATTAGGTTAAGCATGAAGTTCATTCCATTTTTAACAATTAACCATAACCATAACTGCTGCAGCAACCAAGACCACATGAAGAAGCACCATGCACAAGAACACAAGATATATCCTGGGAAAGCCTTCTCAAACAAGGGAGAAAAACCCAGCCAAATCTTTTGCTATATACTCTTCAAGAGAAAGACCTTTTCACCACCAAGAATATCCTAGCACACAAGAGGGTGCACAAAACCCTAGAACTCTAGCGCCCAAGAGAGGTGCGCAACTTTGACCAAGAAGTGTACTTGCTGAAATTTCCAAAACTCACAAGTGTGTGTGTGTCTACAATGAAAGATTTTCTCTTACTTATATTAGACTTATCCTGTCAACTAGAGTGTCTATTGGCACAATAGGGCCGACTTCACTTAGACATATTATTTATTTATTATTATAATAATTAATATTACTATTACTATTACTATTAATATTAATTATCTTTTACAGTTTATCTTTAGACACAATAAGATAGTGCCGACCTGTACCCTTTACACAATAACTAGGGTTATAGGTAGGTCTGACTCTTGAACAACATATAGCAAAGGATCTGATACACCCACTAGTGCTCATCTACTAGGGGCACATCCATAGGGATGCCATGGACCTGATTCACTGCATTACACAGATGAACTAGGTCTTCACACGTTCACCTGTGCTCGTCCACAGGCACGTCTGCTCTATAGATCTGCTTTCCTACTGATACCAATAGGAGGATCATCTGGAGTCTTCTCGTCAACTCTGTTGTTGCTCAGAGGAGGCCATCACATCATCTTCATTTTTGTTCTCATGATGATGTGCCCAACACTTTTGGGATTTCCCACGTTCACCTTGTGCTCAGCCACATGCACGTCCTAACTCAACAGATCGCTCTTACATCGGATAATCATCTGGAGTTCTTCTCACTCACGTCATGGAGGAGGCCATCTTTACGTTCTTGACTCTGTCTCAGGTAGGAACCACGAACCCTTCATAGGGGCTTTCTCTCAGGTTTGTAAGCTGAGAGAAAGACTTCACATTGTTGCTATGTTCCACATCTCACAGGTTTGTAAGCTGGAGGATGTCTCCCATAGCTACATTCATCAACAACTGTTTTGTCAAGAAAAACTTAAAGCTCACCTTTGTCCAATTATTTAGCATGAGAATAAAGGCCAACTCCGCAAAAACTAGAAGAATTAAAGTAGGAGGTTTTTACCAATTATGTTTGCATGGAAAAGAATTAAAGGGTGGGAAAAGGATTAAAACAGCAGAGAAAGCCTACAAAAACAACAACAAACTCAATTTGCAGCCATGCAGAGGATGAGAAAAAGCGATGTGTTGTTTTCTTGCTTTCGTCCACAGGTAGTTAGGGTGATTTATCCTCCATGCAGTGGTTTTCTATATATGCAGAATGAGAGGACAAAAAGGTGGTTAGACAGTATTCTTTCAGAGCAGATTGTAGCAGTGGCCAACTCTTTACTCGCCCATCCTCATAGACCTTAGACCACTACCTCCATTGCAAGCAAGGAGATCCATGGTAGCCTGTCACCTATGATTCATCATGATGTAATCAATTTCTTGGGTAATATGTGATTTGGTAAAATTATGTTTTGTTCTAGCTCTTTGAACCGATTGGATGTCATTGATTAAGTTGTTTTGTAGTGTAATGGTAGTTTACAATGCACTTATTTTGAATCTTCTTCACCCAAGTCACTCATTCACTTCACAAATGTCCATTAAATTCGTTGCTATAGCTATCTTTAGGTTTTAATCTCAACCACTCTTATTTATTTTTTCAAATTTCACTCACCTTTGACTGCTTATTGGCAGTTTAAGAGCGAGATTTTATTGTGTGCTAATCAATTGGAGTTTAATGCAAAAATCTTAGTTTGATGACAACATACAACCCCTAGGGACAACCCCCTGAGATTGGAAAAGCACCAATCCGAATAGAGATGCTTCCAATGGTGATAGGGTTGGTTCAACTTCAACTTGGTTGTCTATAATTACTAAGCAGGTTTGCCGATGTAGATTTGTGTCATAATAGGGGCCGGTGTTGAGTTTTGGTGTACCTTGGGAAGTGGTTCCCTTGTGGTTTGGAGCCTCTAACCACAAGAGGGAGATGTTGGTACTCTTGTACTTTGTACTTTATGTCTAATTTCACTTTGACTTGGGAGATTTAAGTCAAAAGTGAAATTTGGTCATTTTAGCCTAAAGTGACTATTAATTCACTTTGTGGGTGAATTGAAGGACATAATGTAAACTAAGGGAACTTTGTGGCCATAAAAGGCCTGCCTGGGCTTGATAGACTTTGTAGGAGGCAGAGGGACATGCAACTCCTCGAGGTACATTCCGAGAGAGCAAGAGACCACATAGATTTTGAGCTATGTTTCAGCGATGAGTCACATCATTGATACTGAGCCTTCTTGTCATGGAAAAGTAGCAGGTCAGTAGGTATGGCAAGATGCCATGAGTATCAGTCCATCATGAAGAATGATGTGTGGGATATTGTTTCGAGTGACTTCCAAGTGGATCTATAAGATCAAGCATGCAGCTGATGGAAGTGTCGAGAAGTACAAAGCAAGAATTGTAGCCAGAGGATTCTCACAGGTGGAGGGAATTGATTATGAGGAGACATTTGCTCCTGTAGCCCGATTTACTTCCATCCGTACTATCATTGCACTAGATGCATCCGTGGGTTGGAAACTACATCAGATGGATGTAAAGACAACCTTTCTCAATGGTGAGATTGAGGAAGAAGTTTACATCGAGTAGCCAGATGGATTCGTGATACATGAGCAGAAATATCATGTGTGCAGGTTGAAGAAAGCCTTGTATGGACTAAAGTAGGCACCTCGTGCTTGGTACGAGAAGATGGATGGATCCTGATGAGTTTGGGCTTTAACAAGAGTGTTATTGATCCAAACCTATGTTATCATATTGTTGGTGACGAGTGCCTGATTTTGGTCCTTTATGTTGATGATTTATTCCTCACTGGTTCAAAAAGTCTTATTGTTGAATGTAAGCATGCATTGACTTCTGAATTTGAGATGAAGGATCTTGATATGATGCACTACTTCTTGGGACTAAAAGTATGGCAGAGGGCTGATGAGATTTTCCCGAGTCAAGGAAAATATACAGTGGAGATATTGAAGAAATTCGGTATGACAGACTGCAAATCCATGCCTACACCGATGGTGATGGATCTGAAGAAAATGAATGAGGCTTCTACTGATTCAGGCGAGATTGATCCACATCTATACCGACAACTGATTGGATCATTGATGTATCTGGTTAATGCCAGACCTGATATATGCTATGCAGTGAATGTACTCAGTCAATTCATGAGTCAGCCAAGATAGACTCACTGGATAGAAACGAAGCATGTATTGAGATATCTACGAGGCACAGTTGGATATGGCCTGAGAGATCCCGCCGGTCTAGACATGAGATTGCAGGGATATGTCGATGCAGATTGGGTAGGGAGAGCAGTGGACCTGCCATGGTTTCCAGGTGCAGTAGGAAACAAAGCTATGTGGCTTTGAGTACTCCAGAAGCAGAATATATAGCGTTGAGTGTGGCAGTCCGCGAAGCAGTGTGGCTTCGCAAGCTCCTTGCAGATTTATTTGGTCATGAGATGGATTCCACTATTATTCATTGTGATAACCAAAGTTGTGTGAAGCTCTCAAAGAATCCCATGTTTCACGATAAACCGAAACACATTGAGATCAAATACCATTATATCAGATATATGGTGAAGAGGAAAGCGATACACGTGCAATACCTTTCTACACATGAGCAAGTTGCAGATGTCTTCACCAAACTGCTTACCGGGACGAAGTTTGAGTACTTGCGTGATAGACTTGGCTTGGTGGAGAATGCCTCCCTAGCTGAGAGGGAGTGTTGATGATTGTAGCGTCGTGTGACATTCTCCAGGATACGTTCTCCTCTGTGATTGAGTTGAGTTGACCTGTGAGAGAGCCAAGTGTTGGGTGTGCCCATGAGATGGGGTGTAATGTTCTCCTCTGGACTGAGTTGAGTCGTGCCCCAGTGTTGGGTGTGCCCATGTGATGGGTGTATCGTTCTCCTTTGTGTGAGAGTTGAGTCGATGTGGTTTCCTGCCTTTGTACTCCTGTGGACTCAGTTGAGTCAGGCTTGAGATGGTACCCCAGATGATTCTCCTATGGACTCAGTTGAGATAGAGATCTGTTGAGTATGACGTCCTTGTGGTTGAGCACAGGTGGACGTGTCCCTAGTGGCTGAGCACTAGTGGACGTGTGGATCCCTTGCTATATTGTCCCAGTGTAAGATTTACTTGTAACCATAATTATGATGTAAATGGTACAAGTCAAACCCACCATATGTAAAAGATAATTAAGGTTTATTGTAATAATTAATTATGTTTTTGAGTTATTGAGGTCGGCCTTGTTGTGCCCATAGAGATACCTATTGCTGTGTTTGGTCTTGTATAAATAAAGGTGATTTCCCCATTGAGGAAACACACACTTCACTTGTCATTTGGAAATTTCAGACCTACCTTTAAGGTTGAAGTGCGCACCTCTCTTGGGCGCTAGTTTCAAGGTTGTAGAGCACCCTCTTGTGTGCATTAGGGTTTTATGGTTGGGGGATCTTCTCTTGAGAATATAGCAAAGGATTGCTGGGTTTTCTTCCCTTGAGTAGAAGGGTTTCCTAGGATATTTCTTGTGTTCTTGTGCATGGTAATTCTTCTTGTGATCTTGGTTATTGCAACACTTGTGTATGGTGTAGCTGCATTTGTTTATAGTTCAAGTACATGCTAAATGAAATAAACCTCATGCTTGAGCCTAGCATAGGGAAAATTCAACAAACCACTCTTATTTGTTTTTCAAATTTCACTCGCCTTTGACTGCTTATTGGCAGTTCAAGAGCGAGATTTTATTGTGTGCCTATCAATTGGAGTTTAATGCAGAAATCTTAGTTTGATGGCACCAATCCGAATAGAGAGGCTTCCGATGGTGATAGGGTTGGTTGTCTATAATTACTAAGCAGGTCTGCCGGTGTAGATTTGCGTCATAATAGGGGCCAAGACATTTGCTACCCCAAAAAATATATGTTATTGCTGGCATGTTGAAGGACCTAAATTTTGACATTGAAAGAGGGACCGAAGATCAACGGTTTCTATTTATAATATATTGTACTTGTTGCTTCCAATATCTGGACGCAAAGATAAGTCCAATCGCACAAGTACAAACCCTAGTGGAACTTGAGGGCATTGCCCACTGTCACCTCGGTGGGGTTCCCTAATAGGATTGCTAAATTTTGTCCTTTAAAACCCTTATAACGATTTCCAGATTTAACAAAACAAAGTTAACATTTTGCAATTAATATTAGTGGTGATTTCAAGTAGACAAGTGCCTTGACCAATGTGCATGGAGTCAAAGGATGTATGAATTGATTGGAAGGTGTCAACAATATTAAAGAACTTACTAAACCCATGAATCTGCAGTATTATACCAGTTATAACAGATCTAAGCATTCATTTTCAGCGAAGCATTAATGATCATATATACACTTAACTTAGATCGAATCTTGCTTGCATCAAACAAAAGACACCAGATATGAAAATGAAGCAGCATGACAATTTTTGATAGAATAAAAGTCCCCAAAACATTAAACTCTTTGATCTAGCATGAATTTAGTTGAAGAAGATCAAATAACCTCTCTTTTATCCCTTCCTTTGTTAAATTTAGCAGCGTCGACAATCATTCTCCAATGAGAGGCCATGTGGGCCACCTTGAGGCTAGCCAGGGAGATTTGGAGAATCAACTAGTCTTGTGAGGTATTGACAAAAGATAGGGGGAACGAACAATCTTTGTGAGTCAAACCAAAAGTCAGGAGGAACGAGATGCTATATAATCTTGTGAGTCTAGCTAAGGCAAAGGAAGAACCTTTGTAAGTCTAAGACAAAAGTCAAGATGTAAGTCTAACACAAAAGTCAGGGGGAACATACAACCTCTGTGAGCATAGACAGTCTAGTGCAAAAGTCACGGGGAACATACAACCTCTGTGAGCATAGACAGACTAGTGCAAAAGTCAGGGGGAACGTACAACCTCTGTGAGCCATGAGAAAAAGTCGTGGCATCTAGCAAAAGTTAGGTTGAATGTACAGTTCCTATGAGCTAGAGACAAACAATCTTCCTTATGCAAATAATGTAAATGTATTGATCTAGTGTGTTGGCACGTGTAGCATTATCCACCATGAAAAGAAATTCGAGTTGCCTAACTCAATTGTAAAAATTAATATGGTAATTATTAATTATATTATATGTTATTGAGGCTGAACCTGTTGTGCCAATAGACACTTCTGTTGACAGGTTCAATCTAATATAAGTAAAGGTAAATTCCCCATTGAGGAATCATATCACAAGTGTGAGTTTGGAAATTTCAGCAAACACTTGTTCTTGAGAAAAGTGCGCACGTCTCTTGGGCGCTAGGTTTCAAGGGTTTGTGAGCACCCTTTTGTGTGCTAGGTGTTTATGGTGGTGAAGGTCTTTCTCTTGAAGAATATAACAAAGAAGCCCCATTAGAAGAGGAAACTCAAAAATGGGGGAAGAAACCCCCTATCCTAAGTTTAAAT
>JASDQU010500811.1:153960-166060 GCA_032191745.1 Picea mariana | reverse complement strand
CTAACGTACTTATTGTTTTATTTTTTATTTGCAGATGGAAGATGTGCAACTTTTCATTCATTTCTTCTATTATAAAAAAAATAAAAATTTATCTTGCAGGCTTTATGTGTGAGGATGCGCGAATTTTATTTATGTTTTTATTATGTTTTCAAAATAAACAAAATAAAAATAAAATTATTTCGCAAGCTTATTAAAAATTTACCAGCAAATGGAAGATGAAAAATATTCTTGAAATCAGTCAATCAATCATGCTATCTGATCCTCGCGATCGCACGAAGCGCAGAGGAGAGCATACTTATTCTGGAAAAGATAAAAAAACTCGAAAATAAAACCCTACCTACACTATGCTAATTAGAAATGAGAAAGTAGTTACATATAATCAAACAACCAATGTAGCCATGCACGCAACAGTAATAAAAATATGTTATCTTTCAATTTAGCAATTGACAGTAGAGAATATGTATGGGCATGCGAAATTAGCGGTTGAAACCGTAATTTAAAAAAAGAAAAAGAAAAGCTAAATGAATCTAACCTATTACTTTCTTGAAACCAATGCTCGATGAGGCTTTCATAGGCATAATTTGTCTTACTCAGATCATGTTGCAGCTCCTTGATGTCCTCCTCGACCTCTTGCGCACCTAATGGTTCTTCATTAAATGTGCAAGGTCCTTCGTATGTTGATTCTTCGTTTGCCTTGGGAGGAGTGAATAAGATTTCGGCTGCTGTAAAGATCTCCTCTTCCAGAGGAGAGGAGATCCCAACTTTTGCTAGGATCTGCGTAAGCTATTCCAAGCTTAAATTCATTTTTAAATCATGTTAAAAAAAAGGACTCTTATAGCACCCAAATCAAAATGAAAAACTTTAAAAAACACCCTTGTTAAAACATAAAATAATTACTCTTCACAGTTGCGGAAATTGAAACGTTCCTGATAGTTGGTCAGGGAGAACATGAGCAGTCTCCATTCAAGTAGCTGCTAATACCCCTAGAACCAACACATGTAGATCACACTTGAAAAAATTTAAACTAATCTTGTGGAAATTGAAACTACTTTTACCTAGTTGGTAGGGAGAACATAAGGAGTCTCTTCTCACGAGATTTTATGACCCCTTACCAACATTTCTAGATCACACTTGCAGAAATTGAAACTAATCTTGCAAAAATTGAAATTTAAACTACCCTACATGTCCTTACCCATATGTCACCTCAGAGTTAGGATCATGTCTAATCACACTTGCATGAATTGAAATGAAAAATAAACTAATACCTCAATCCATCGTGCTTCCCTGGCAACAATGCCAAAATGTTGGGTTCTAAATATGTCCTAAAAACAACCTCTATGCATCAACCAAAGGTAGGCGCTGGAACAAGCATTTTACTTGTCACCTACGTAGGTTCTTACCTTCTGTTTTCAATACCCAACCTCGAGAGATGCAACACCTGTAAAGGAACAACAATCGTAAAGGGAACAAAAGTTGTTCTATTCAAAGGAAAAACAAAAGGAACAACAATCGTTCCATTCAAATGAACAACAAAAGGAACACCAATCGTTCCATTCAAATGAACAACAAAAGGAACAAAAATCGTGACAAGGGAACGACAATTGCTCTATTCAAAGAAACAAAAAAAGGAACAACAATCGTTCTGTTGAAATGAACAAAAAAAGGAACAACAATCGTTTCGTTCAAATGAACAACAAAATGAACAACAATCGTGACAAGGGAACGACAATCGTTATATTGGGCCGGACTAATTTTGTATTAATTGCATTGTAGTATTTACCCAACTTATCTAATTTGTCAACCCAAGGTTCATAAACTGACGAAGCACACGCAAAGTATATGTAAGATTGAAGTGGGACTAATCTAATCTAATGTTTAAGCTACAACTAAAATAGAATCATTAATCTAACACACGACTGAAATTGAATCATTAATCTAACACACAACTTGGAATTGAATTAATCTAGTTGCGTAAATGAAATTAATCTAGGAATGGGAAATTGCTTGAAGGAAATTAATCTAGAAATGGAGAACCACATGAAGGAAGAGCAGATACAACAAGTGAAGAGTTGAATGACATAACAACATATGAGAGCTCTCACCAATGAAGCAATCTTACATTCAATAATCAAATCAATCTTCCTAGCAGAATAATGAAAGCATGAAAACCAAAACCATGAATTGAAGCTAAGAATCCCTTTCTCTTTCTAATCCTAATGACTACCATTAATGACTACTCTAATTCTAATTACATCCTAATTGAATAATCTAATTAAATCCTCATGAAGAGAGAGCACTCTCTTTTATACATGAGAGCCTTGAAGATAAGATAACCATCTCATTATTACAGATCCATTTTTCTCTCAACCTATTTCCCATTATTACAAAATATAATCCCTTTAAATCCTCACACATATCTCTCATATATATTAGATAATATATTCCAACCAAATATCCATGATCTTCTCCTTGGAATGAGCTTGAATTATCTCCTCAAATATTTAAATGGTGGAGGAAGTATTCGAGAAGTCCTTTGAATTAATCCTTCACATATTGCTACACATTACAAAGCTCACACATATTTGAGATATATATGAAAGCGTGTTGATTTTCTAACATTTAATCACAAATTCCTTTTAAATACTAAAATGAATAAAGTGGAGAACAATAAGGTGAAACCCAAGTATATTTATGGAAATGATATCGTGAAAGGTTAATGGGGCGATGATATGTGAAGAATCATGAAGAGAAAGATGGATGAAAATATGACATTTTTGAGCCCCAACACTGGTCATGAAGGCTTCTGGGCCTGTCACTGGTTACACTGGAGCCACTCCCGCCACCACTAAGGGGAAAGCTAGACCAACAAGGGTCTTTTGAAGCGATCGGGTCACAAGAAATTGTGCTCAACCAACATCCGGAGGAATCAACCGTTTTGGACCTTGGAGCGAAATCTCTTGGCCTAGTTGAAACCCCAACCACTGATCTCTCAGCACCCATCATCGTACCGATTCACGCTTATGAGTGCCAAATAGTGTCGCATGCAGCAATGGAAACAAATATTGTTACTCCTTCTGGGAATTATTCAATTCCCACTACGATTGTCACCAAAGGAGAGTTTCCACCTCCTAACCCACCATCACCAGTCCGAGCCACCATGGTATTGACCGCCTCTACATCGCACGATGGTCTGATCCCATCTCTGGCGGCGTCCACAACTACTTTCACACCAAGTGTGATAGGTCCTCCGTTCTCATACGGGATGCCTATTTTAGGTACAAGTCCTGTACTTTCCTACTCCACTTCACAGACTTCAGGTCTGGGAGCAGGGAGCTCTAACGCTCCTCTGCAAGGCCACATGGGGGGAACTCCCACCCCCTTTAACACTTTCCCTTATGGAGGAGGCCATATACCTACTTCATCCCCTTCGCTTGGTGGCATGCACCAGCCATCCACCGGGCCGCCTGCATACCATGGTTTATTTGGAGCAGGGAGTCAAGGACCACCTTCACATAATATGTTAGTTGGTTTGACATCGTTTTATTTGTTCGGAGCGTTTGGTAACAACACATTCTCATCTGCTTCTTTCCCGATTGGGGGCAATCTCAGTTTGGGACAATCTATTCCTATGCAGGGTACAATTCCTGCACAGGGGGCACACCCAGGAACTCCTTCCACATCAGGGCCTTGGAATTCTTGGTAGGGATCCATTCCCTCATCAGGAATGACGGTATGGGGTAATGATTTTCATAATCAATGGAACCCCAGACATAGTACTATGCCTATCCCCACGGGACCGACATGGGGCAACCCTTCCCAAAGCCCTTTGAATGTAATGCATGCCCAACCATCTATGTCCTATTTTGGGAATCAGTCGATGATGTCTCCTCACACGGAAAATCTATACACTAGCCATGGCCATGGTTTTTACCAGAACCTAGGCCAGCAACCGAACTTTTCCTGGAAACCTGGTGCCAGTCAAACTCCAGGTCCCTTTTTCCCTGGTTATCACCAACAACCCAAACTACCCTTCTTGGCAACCTTGCATTTTCCAGACTTGACAAGGTTGTTGAATGACCCTATCTGTCATGATCCACATTGGCCTCTTATGTTGACGAAGTTGCCTTCGGACATCCCAAAGTTTGAGGCCAAGCCTAATGAAGATCCAGGAGATCATGTGACTACCTTCCATCTTTGGTGCTCATCTAAATTGTTGAAAGATGACTTCGTACAGTTGTGATTATTTCAACGTACTCTCATTGGGAGTGCCGAGAAATGGCACATTGGGCTCGACTGCTCAAGATACTCTTCCTTCAGCAAATTGGCAATGGCTTTCCTAAACCATTTCCAATTATGTGTGAGATACGATGCTGGCACAAAATTGTTGGCCAATTTCTCACAGACAAAATCGGACCATATCTCTGATCACATCTGAGAATGGAGATGCCGAAAGAGTTTAATTAAGGTACCAGTGCCACCAGCATTCCTGCTCGAGTGCTTCCTTAAGTATTTGGTCCCACAGTTATCCAAAGACGTCACGACATCGGGAGTATTTTCCAAAGAAGATACCATCATGAGAGCTCAACAACTTGAGCTAATCTATTCTCAGTCCGGTTTATTATACGAGATCTTTCCAGATGCACCACACTCAATACTTGATAAAACTAGATAGAGAGCTGGACCACATGCCGATGGTATGGTTGGTTCAGCACAAACAAAGCCTGCTAAGAAATTGATGAAGCAATTGCAACAGTTTTCTATACAACACATAATGGCCAGCCAAACTATTGCTTTGGCTGCTCCCCCTACTAAAACTTCATATGTACACATAGTGCAATCGACCAATCCAAAGGCCACCCAACATCCTGAAGGAAAAAAAAAACAATGAAAGAAAGGTAAGGTGGATAAGAAACCCACCGATAATGCTGGCGGGGGAAACAATGAGAAACATAAGGCAAGGTATCCATGCAACCTGTGCGTGGAAGACCACCCCACCCACCTATGTCCTTGGCTTGCAGAGGCCTAAAATTTTGTGACACAGCAACAAACTACTGTGTTAACCAATCCATTTCAACATGGGAAAAATCTAACCCAAGCCTCTACAAGCATGAAAGGGGGCAGTCAAGGACCCCCTCCATCTTCGAACAATCCCGCATCCATGAATGTATATATGATGAAGGGTGATGATTTTATATTGACTAGAGGGCATGAATATAGTAAACCAAGAACTTATGAGAAGGGAAAAGAAGCCAAACTCCCATCTCTTCCTCTACAGATTCAGAAGACATTGGGTGAAACAATGACATGCATCCCAAAAGGCGTGTTCAAAAAATATTCTCACAACCCAAATGCAAGGGCTGCCCAGAACTATTCTGTGGTGGAAGATTTATCACAAACCCCTTGTGCGATGTCCGCTTTGGAGGTCCTCCAAAGCTTCTCTTCCTAGAGGAAAGCCTTGTTAACTGCTTTATGATCTACCGAGACTTGTAATCTAGGTACAATCATGCTGGATACAACCTACTTAAAACCTCATCTACCTTACCATGTAGCGTTTCAGATAGTAGTTGCTTATCCCATGAAAAATTTTACTCAGAATATCTTCCGCACGGTGGTTGATGAGGGCGCCTCAACATGCGTTATGTCGTTGGCATGTTGGAAGGCCATTGGCTAGCCCTTTTTGTCTCCGTCACCTACTATTCTCACTACTTTTGACGATTGTTCAATCTGATCACATGGTATCATTCCCTCTTTCCCTGTGCAGTTAGGGGGAAAGACCGTGTGCATCGAGGTAAAAGTATTCAACGCACCCCTCAACTATAACCTCTTGTTAGGAAGGAGTTGGACTTATGCCATGCAATCTGTGGTTGCTACAGTTTTTCGGGTCTTGTTGTTTCCACACAAGGGCCATATTGTGACCATCGATCAATTGTCTTTCTCCAGACCTGACCCTTCATTGGGGGCATCCACGGTCCCGATGATTGATAATCCTCAACCGGGCATAGTCAACGTAGGGGTTGGTTTGTGCCCATCCTTGATGGGTACCTTCGATTACCCACCCCCTCAAGGCGATGTCAAGTATATATCCAACCACCATAAGGTCGATATTTTTCAAGTTTCGTCATTCCGCATGACTTACTTCAACGATCTATGGATACTTCCTTCCTCATCAGCCACGATGGATGGGACAGGGCACCCGGGCATGTCCATGGCCTTGTCCGCAGCTGAAGTAGCGTACTCTCTAGTGCAGCAAGCTTCAACCAATGCCGATCCAACTTTTGCACAAGAGTTAGATCCCCTTTTAGAGCCTATTTGGGCTCAGGGTTCTCTTGCTGACACCGATTCACTAGAATTAGTCTTTCCCTCTGATGAAGCAGTAATTGAAGCAATAACTAGTCCATACAAACCTTGGGATGATCTTCATCACAGATCATACTTCCTCCCAGAGTTAAGCAGGATCGAGGTTGGATAATTCACCTTGACTATGACGGGAGATAGGTCTTGTCCTATTAATCCCTTAGCTACATAGGAGGTTTATGCTGAGGGTAATATGGAAACTATCGATGAAACCTTAATGATCAATATCTCTGAAACCCTGGCGTCATGGAGAATGTTTTCCTTGGAGCTGATTTCTCTCCCAGAGAGATTCAAATCTATATGGATCTATTTAAATAATTCTGTGATGTTTTTTCCTGGTCTTACGAGGAAATGCCAAGCATTGATCCAAAAATAGTCAAACATGAAATCACAAATTATCCCAATGCCAAGCCTATTCGGCAGAAGCTTCATCAAGTTAATCCTAGGAAAGAAGCAACCATTAAGGTTGAGGTTGAGAAATTGCTAAAAGAAGGTTTTATCTATCCTATCCATTTGATCCAACGGGTGTCAAATTCTATGCCGGTCAATAAAAAACAAGGCACAATTTGTGTATGTACAGACTTCCATGATTTGAACAAGGCATGTCCCAAAGATAATTTTCCCACACCATTCATCGACCAGATCATTAGTGAATGCGGTTGTTGCGAGGCCTTCTCTTTCATGGACGATTTTTCGGGATATAATCAAATACAAATCAAACCCGAATACCAGCACAAAACGACATTCATTTGTCCTTAGAGTACATTCGCATATCCTAAGATGCCTTTTGGTCTAAAAAATGTTGGAGCTACCTTTTAGCAGGCCATGTCTTTCACTTTCCATGACCTCAAGCATATAGTCGAGGCCTATTTAGATGATTTAGCATCACGATCTCCTAAGAGAACGAATCATACCACACACCTCTAACTTATCTTTGAGCGTTGTCGCTACTTTCGGATTCACTTGAATCCAAACAAGTAGAGCTTTTGCGTAACATCAAGACGTTTGTTAGGTTTCATCGTATCAATGACAGGGATCATGGTTGATCCTCTCAAGGTTGAGGCAATAATTCAGTTGCCTCCCCCATGCACAATCCTTCAACTTCAGAGCCTACAAGGCAAGGCAAATTTTTAAATGCGATTCATCGCCAAATATGCCGATATCACCAAGAGCTTTATGCACTTACTGAATAAAGACGTCCCTTTTTATTGGGACGATGCCACTCAATGCTCTTTTGCCGCATTGAAACATGCCCTCACAACTGCCCCTCTACTCTGGCCACCTAACTATAACAAAGATTTCTTATTATACCTAGTTGCAGCTGAGTCAACCATTGGCATGGTTTTAGTTTAGGAGGATGACTTATTCTCAGAATATGTGGTCTATTACTTGAGCCGAGGCCTCGTAGGACCGGAACTCAATTATTCTCATATCGAAAAACTTGCATTGGCAGTAAATCATGCTGTTCAATGGTTCCGTCATTATGTTCTATTTCGTAAGACCACCATCATTGTTGTCGTGAATCCATTTCAGTACATGTTGACATGATGGGTAATAGGCAGAAAAATCAGTAGATGGATAGTCGTCCTCTAGAAGTTTGACTTATATTTCATTTCAGCGAAATCCAAAAAGTCATTGGTCTTCGCAGAACTTATTTCGAAACTTTCGGTCGAGTTAGGTGATGTTGTTCCTGAAGAATCGCCTATCAGAGGAGATATGTTTTTGATCACATCTTCAGATCCCTGGTATGGATATATACTTATCTATATCTAGACTTTGAAGTGCCCCACCTCTGCTTTGCGCGATGAGCGTTGACGCATACACCATCAGGCTAAGAATTATCTCATACTTGATGATATGTTTTATTGGAGAGGTGTATACTACATCCTGTGTCGATGTCTCACTCACAAAGAATCATTCATCATGCTTAACGATTTCCATACCAGAGCATGTGGTGGTAATTTGTCTGGGTTGGCCACAGCCCAAAAGATTCTACGAGCAGGTTACTTCTGGTCGACACTAATCAAATATTGTATCGAATCAGTCAAGAAGTGCCATGCGTGCCAAATATTCTCTCAGAAGATGAGGGCACACCCCGCTCCCATGTTTCCTGTCATCACAGTTGGTCCCTTCACCAAGTGGGGGATTGATTACACTGCCTGTAACCCTCCTTCAACAAGGGGGCATCGCTATATCATTGTAGCTGTAGACTACTTCATGAAGTGGGTCAAAGCTATGCCAACTTTTAAATATGATGGAGAGACTGCAACTCTCTTTTTATTCAACCAGATAATAGCAAGGTTCGACGTCCCAAGGGAGATTGTCACTGACCATGGCAGTCACTTTCAGAACTAGATGATGACTGAGTTAACATCAAAGCTTGGGTTACGGAAAGAACATTCATCACCCTACTACCCCCAAGAAAATGGTTAGGTGGAAGCTGTAAATACATCTCTTAAGACCATCCTACAATGAACAATCAACTCAGCCAAGTCCGATTGGCATTTGATGTTATACTCGGCATTATGGTCCTACCAAATGTCTTTTAAGACTACAACCGGTTTCTCACCTTTTCAACTTGTATACAGGCTGGAAGCAGTCTTGCCTATCGAATGTCAGATGCCGTCCCTAAAGTTGGCAGTACAATTATTTCCAGACACTTCTCCACTTGAAGAACAGTTATTATACCTTGAGCAGCTCAATGAGCAGCGTCGTGATGTGGCCCTGGCCAACGAAGCTCACAAACATAAATTAAAGTGTCAGTATGATAGGTCCGTTCGTCCTCGGATTTTCTCGGAAGGTGACCTTGTCCTGGTATATGACCAAGATAAGGACCCCCTGGGGGAAGRAAAATTCAAACCCATGTGGTTCAGACCTTTCATCATAAAAGAGGTTTTAAAAAAGGGCACTTATCATTTGGTTGAATTTGAAGGGAATGCTTTGGCAGAGCCTAGAAATGGGCTCTACCTCAAGAAGTATTACTCATAGGTAGGTCACCGTGGATAAGTTTTTGTRACATATGTATAGTATTTGTACTATTACTTTTTAGTTTCTTTTAGTGCTATGGACATGTCGTTGATGTTATTATTCGTCACTGTGGTAGATGTCAAGTGAATACGAGGTGTTCATTGGGTACATAGACGATGCTATTCGACACACTTGGAGGCTTGCCTCCGCAACTTGGGTAATTTTTACACCTTGAGGCCAGTTATTATCTTCCGGAGGTATATGCTTAGGTGACACCACATATAATGTCATCGAGTATAGTCCAATTATTGAGTTGCTTAGTGGCACCTTGTCATTGGGTATCTCTCATCTCTGGGTCTATCTTAATGCTCAGTTGGTTGTGTCTCAGTTAAATAGAGTCTATCGGGTTCATGATCCGAATTTACAATGACGATTCCTTAGGGTACGTCTCTTAGAAAAAAACTTTGATTATGTTACATATTTTCATGTTCCTAGGAGATTAAACCAAGTTACATATACTCTAGCTAATAAAATTTTAGATTGGCATCTCGCACACATATGAAAAGACATACACATAAACATGTAAATACATTTTTTGCAAAAATGATCTATAAGACACAAAAATACATAAAAATCCATATATAATATCCTAAGTAACCGGAGTACACAGGTGGATGCAAGTGCCTCAAAAATATGACCACTAACACGTCATAAGGCTTATGCCCTTAGAAAATATATATACAAGTAGTGCTCGTGGCATGTGAAATGTATAATTAAAGGTTAGGGCCTGTGGGCCCCGTTGTACTGATCCACAACGTTTTTCAAAATCTGAAACAAACATACCCATGTCCGTGGTGCCCCCACTACATGAGGCTACATGGATGGTGGTAGATCCTCAATCTCTGCCATAGGGATCGTGTGAGTGAGCGTAGTAAAGTTCCGCTCGACTCGTCTCAACATCCTCTCAGCCTCCCTGACTAAAAGATCTTCTGCTACTACTGGTCCCCCTGCGGCGGCAGGTGCGGCCCTTGGCCGAGGACGACGCCTATTCCTTGCATAGTCAACAGGTCACACTGGTCCCACATCTGCACACAACAAACACACATCCATCAAATACTCTGGTATATAAAAAAAAATAAAAATGATATATAACAAAAACAACATAAAAATTACATATGTTTAACAAGAAAAAAAAAAACAAAGGTGGAGACTTACCCATCTCTCCTCTCTCCTCACCAGGAGGTACTGGTATCTCAGGGTTCCTCGAAAAATCAATCCCAACATACAGGTAATCCTTGATAACTGGGATCTGTCGTGATAACCAGGCAAAGAAATCATCGTCGAAGGACTCATTAGTCCTTCCACCTCCCTATCGTGGCAACAATATTTTCCATGTACACATAGCAGGAAGAGAGGCCTGATGCCCTCGTACCACTACTCGAGGACTAAAGCTCGGAACTCTTTCAAAAAAGAAAGAGTGTAGAACGGTCCCGAACCGGAAGTTCCTCTGTGTCCGCAATTATCAATCTGTCAACTGTCTCTTCATACACTCAAGCAATGTGGTGCTCTAGTAAAACATTTGTGCATTCAAGCACTGGACGACACAGTTCATCTGTGCTTGGGACACCTGATTCAGAGCCGCAGAAATAGACATCCGTCCAATAAGAAATACAATCGCCTGCAACAATAAGTCAGTAATCTTTCTTATGGGCACCTGTGAGCTCGATCGGTCTGCACCAGCCTCATAGTAAATTCCTATCAATTCCGCTATGTTATGCAGCCCCGAAGGAAATATTCGGAAGTTGACTGGTTCCCCTCTCCTCAAGAGGCCAGTAAAAAAATATATGTCCTCGGTGGTGGGCACCAGTGACTGCCCCTCCAACATGAAAGCCTCTGCATCCCGATGCCAGTAGTCAACCAAGGCATTCAATAGCCTAGGTTGTGCCCACATAAAAGGACATAAAAAGAACTTTAGTAACCCACATTGCATCAAGGAAACCACAACATTGGGGTCTTCCCCGACCAACTCACTAACTTCCTCATGCTCTCTTTCTCTCTAGTGAACACACATCCTGCAAAACACCAAAGTTCAGGAGGGTTAGCCCTTTCTTTTTAACATTTTTTATTCATTAAGGGGGGTCCACGTGGGCTGTAATGCCGATAGTCGCGTGTACACGCCTGTAGTTTTTACTCTACTTGAATGTACATGCGGCCTATCCTCAAACAACCCGCATGGACCTAGGTATGACCTTTTAAAGGTCGACACCCCCCCAAAACATGGAACCCAAAACAAAAGTAAAGATTTAAATTGCAATATAGGAGAGTTTGTACTTACTTGGTACAGACAGAAGGTCGTTTCGTCCACTGTAGCTCCCAGAATCACCGTTTTTATCAAAGGGTTTTTTTGGCTCCAGAGTCAATTTCCAAATCAACAATGGTGATAATGAGCTGCCAACTTCTATTTATAGACTTTTAGGCCTCTTTTTGTCACTTTTTTGGCCTCCCTTATCATTTTCTTTAAACCAAAAACCATTTAAAGTGATTCAGGAGTTGCATGGGAGGGGTATGATTGGGTATCGGGACAATTTTTTTGAGTTTTGAGACACTTTTTGACGATTCGTGGAAAAATCTCAGATGATCAACTTGAGCATGTAGGTTAGGATTCTACCCTGACTTTTGTATCTCGTTGTCTTTATCCCTTTGCCATAGGATCGATCCCATCAGGTTGTGACACAGAACCATCATTGTTGCTTTAGAAGTGTCGCGAGTTGGTGGTAGA
>JASDQU010500811.1:137494-153940 GCA_032191745.1 Picea mariana | reverse complement strand
ACATATGTATAGTATTTGTACTATTACTTTTTAGTTTCTTTTAGTGCTATGGACATGTCGTTGATGTTATTATTCGTCACTGTGGTAGATGTCAAGTGAATACGAGGTGTTCATTGGGTACATAGACGATGCTATTCGACACACTTGGAGGCTTGCCTCCGCAACTTGGGTAATTTTTACACCTTGAGGCCAGTTATTATCTTCCGGAGGTATATGCTTAGGTGACACCACATATAATGTCATCGAGTATAGTCCAATTATTGAGTTGCTTAGTGGCACCTTGTCATTGGGTATCTCTCATCTCTGGGTCTATCTTAATGCTCAGTTGGTTGTGTCTCAGTTAAATAGAGTCTATCGGGTTCATGATCCGAATTTACAATGACGATTCCTTAGGGTACGTCTCTTAGAAAAAAACTTTGATTATGTTACATATTTTCATGTTCCTAGGAGATTAAACCAAGTTACATATACTCTAGCTAATAAAATTTTAGATTGGCATCTCGCACACATATGAAAAGACATACACATAAACATGTAAATACATTTTTTGCAAAAATGATCTATAAGACACAAAAATACATAAAAATCCATATATAATATCCTAAGTAACCGGAGTACACAGGTGGATGCAAGTGCCTCAAAAATATGACCACTAACACGTCATAAGGCTTATGCCCTTAGAAAATATATATACAAGTAGTGCTCGTGGCATGTGAAATGTATAATTAAAGGTTAGGGCCTGTGGGCCCCGTTGTACTGATCCACAACGTTTTTCAAAATCTGAAACAAACATACCCATGTCCGTGGTGCCCCCACTACATGAGGCTACATGGATGGTGGTAGATCCTCAATCTCTGCCATAGGGATCGTGTGAGTGAGCGTAGTAAAGTTCCGCTCGACTCGTCTCAACATCCTCTCAGCCTCCCTGACTAAAAGATCTTCTGCTACTACTGGTCCCCCTGCGGCGGCAGGTGCGGCCCTTGGCCGAGGACGACGCCTATTCCTTGCATAGTCAACAGGTCACACTGGTCCCACATCTGCACACAACAAACACACATCCATCAAATACTCTGGTATATAAAAAAAAATAAAAATGATATATAACAAAAACAACATAAAAATTACATATGTTTAACAAGAAAAAAAAAAACAAAGGTGGAGACTTACCCATCTCTCCTCTCTCCTCACCAGGAGGTACTGGTATCTCAGGGTTCCTCGAAAAATCAATCCCAACATACAGGTAATCCTTGATAACTGGGATCTGTCGTGATAACCAGGCAAAGAAATCATCGTCGAAGGACTCATTAGTCCTTCCACCTCCCTATCGTGGCAACAATATTTTCCATGTACACATAGCAGGAAGAGAGGCCTGATGCCCTCGTACCACTACTCGAGGACTAAAGCTCGGAACTCTTTCAAAAAAGAAAGAGTGTAGAACGGTCCCGAACCGGAAGTTCCTCTGTGTCCGCAATTATCAATCTGTCAACTGTCTCTTCATACACTCAAGCAATGTGGTGCTCTAGTAAAACATTTGTGCATTCAAGCACTGGACGACACAGTTCATCTGTGCTTGGGACACCTGATTCAGAGCCGCAGAAATAGACATCCGTCCAATAAGAAATACAATCGCCTGCAACAATAAGTCAGTAATCTTTCTTATGGGCACCTGTGAGCTCGATCGGTCTGCACCAGCCTCATAGTAAATTCCTATCAATTCCGCTATGTTATGCAGCCCCGAAGGAAATATTCGGAAGTTGACTGGTTCCCCTCTCCTCAAGAGGCCAGTAAAAAAATATATGTCCTCGGTGGTGGGCACCAGTGACTGCCCCTCCAACATGAAAGCCTCTGCATCCCGATGCCAGTAGTCAACCAAGGCATTCAATAGCCTAGGTTGTGCCCACATAAAAGGACATAAAAAGAACTTTAGTAACCCACATTGCATCAAGGAAACCACAACATTGGGGTCTTCCCCGACCAACTCACTAACTTCCTCATGCTCTCTTTCTCTCTAGTGAACACACATCCTGCAAAACACCAAAGTTCAGGAGGGTTAGCCCTTTCTTTTTAACATTTTTTATTCATTAAGGGGGGTCCACGTGGGCTGTAATGCCGATAGTCGCGTGTACACGCCTGTAGTTTTTACTCTACTTGAATGTACATGCGGCCTATCCTCAAACAACCCGCATGGACCTAGGTATGACCTTTTAAAGGTCGACACCCCCCCAAAACATGGAACCCAAAACAAAAGTAAAGATTTAAATTGCAATATAGGAGAGTTTGTACTTACTTGGTACAGACAGAAGGTCGTTTCGTCCACTGTAGCTCCCAGAATCACCGTTTTTATCAAAGGGTTTTTTTGGCTCCAGAGTCAATTTCCAAATCAACAATGGTGATAATGAGCTGCCAACTTCTATTTATAGACTTTTAGGCCTCTTTTTGTCACTTTTTTGGCCTCCCTTATCATTTTCTTTAAACCAAAAACCATTTAAAGTGATTCAGGAGTTGCATGGGAGGGGTATGATTGGGTATCGGGACAATTTTTTTGAGTTTTGAGACACTTTTTGACGATTCGTGGAAAAATCTCAGATGATCAACTTGAGCATGTAGGTTAGGATTCTACCCTGACTTTTGTATCTCGTTGTCTTTATCCCTTTGCCATAGGATCGATCCCATCAGGTTGTGACACAGAACCATCATTGTTGCTTTAGAAGTGTCGCGAGTTGGTGGTAGATCTTACCAGAACATGGATGCCCTAGGTAGATCCTGGTTGCATTATGGTGTCCATACTATCTCTGATCACTGTAGGCTCAGTAGTCCTTGTTGTTTTTCCTGATTATGAGTTTGAGCCTCATTTTCATAATTCCTTTTCACTCTTGACCTCACCCTCAGGACTCTCAAAAGACATAAYGGGTCTTCTTTTAAGCCCTTTTCAGACCCTCTAAACATGAAAATATTTTCAAGCAATCTTGTGGCCTTTCACGCTCGTTAAACTGAAATTTGAAGTCATGTCTGTCAAGCGGTAGTTTACCCCTTTTTAGGTCTGGACGATCAACTGTACAAACAAAGGTATACTCTAAGGAACTCTAGTTCTCTAGAAGAGTACCCTTAGGTATAATTTTACCCCTTTTTCGGGCCTGAGGGACTAAATTTATGAAAAATGAGCCCCCACGGAGTCCATAGTTAAGCTCTTTTCAGACTCCCTAAAATTGAAAAGATTGCCGAGTGACCTTATTCTTTCACACTCGTTAAACTGGTCTAGAAGAACATTCCCGACAGAGTCCATAGTTAATCTTTTTTCAGATCCCTTAAAAATGAAAAAATGGTCGAGTGATCTTGTCTTTATCACACTCGTTAAAATGGTTTTGAATAGATGTCTTGTCGGTGCTAGTTTACCCCTTTTTTGAACCGACTAGACTACCTTCCAAAAAGGTACCCCAATGGAGTCTCCTTTTACGTCTTTTCAGACTCTCTAAATATGAAAAACCGCCGAGATTACCTTCTCTGGGCTCGTTAAACTTACATCAAAGGACTTTACCATTATGTGTTTCATTAATCGCATTTTCATACCTGCGTCTTTGCCCTAATGACGACTCCATGTTTCTCTCAACTGAACCATCTGAAGCATGCCTTATACACAAGCCCTGTAGCACTTTGTCTCTGCGTCTTGACACCTTTGGCCCTTGAAGGATTTTTACCAAGTGTCTTTTTCTTGCATATGTCCCTTTTCCCTGATCATCCCTGTGTTCCATGTGCTTGGAACTAGTACGTTTGTGACACTCAATCCTCCTTTGTAGCATAACATTCTTTTATTCTTTTTCAAACATTATTGACAAAAGACGAAAAAAATCAAATATACCCCAAAAAGAGGAAGGGAAAAGTATTTTCTTTATTGGCAGCATAATAAGTCACCCTTGGATAAATAACATATGTCTGTTTATTCATCAAACCATGGGATTTAATACAACCTTAGGAAGCTGTTCTTGCTACATAGAGTTGTGTCCTCCTCCATTTGGTTATTCTTCCAAACACATGGAGAGTTTGCGTTGCCTCCTGCCTCGTAAACTTATGTTAATTCCATGCTTCCTGAGTTTCATCATTTGTCGTTTTGTTCTCCAAGGGAAGTTTTTCACCAAGCCCGAGTCGGCCCATTTGCAGTTTGTAGTGCAGACCCCCGAACCTCGGGCCAAGATCCGCACAGGATCGTTTTAAATTCTCCTCGAGCCAAAGCGGATCCTTTGGTTCCCTGCTTGAACCTTCAACAAATCCATAGGTCCTTTATGAAAACCCTTCCTGTGCAACTTGACACCAGGCGAAAGCCTTACATTTCCATGTGACCACAACCTTGCCTTAGTGTAAGTGCTTCTCGCAAATCGTGAGTTCGTGAGTCGAAGACCCTCAACTCCTCTTCTTCCAAATGTTGATACCCGAGATGCGATACGGGTATGGATCCTCCTTGTTAGCACCTTCCACACATAAACACCGGCTAGGGCTAATTGCTAGCACTACTCGCAACTCGTGACTTCGTGAGTTGGAGTGTTGAGCCTTCGTGCTCCTCTGTGAAACCCCGAAGCACGATAAGTCAGCGATGGGTTGACTCTTTCCAAGGTGATGCGTGTATGCCACCTGTCGTCTACTTTCACCTTTTCTGTGCATTGCATGTTTGCACCACCTGTCAACCACGCGGTCCCCACCTAACGGATGTGCCATGTGTTCGCATGAGCCCTTGACACTTGGCACTTTGCGACTTCTCCAGTTGAAAAGTTATCGAAAAGGAATTTTGGGTTTCCTGACTTCATGAATACTGATGTAAGTTCTTTGACTCTTCAACCTCCGAGACCCGAAATGTCAACGAAGGTTGACTCCTTAAATGCGACGAGTACATGCCACTTGTTTCCGATTAGTTCCTGAACTTTGAAATATCGAAATTCGTGCGCGAGATCAATGACTCCTATTGCTTCTCATCCAATGGTCACTACTCGTCCTGAGCTTCTGACCGCTAAAAGATGCTCAGTATTAACCTCTTCACAGATCCATGAGATCCAATGATCCATGGGATTTTGGCACTTCCCCGCGAAGAAATTTCACCGTTCGTTCACTCTTCTCAAGGATCTCTGGCCAAAATGAGTTGGCGTCCTTCCACTTGAACCTGACCTCTGCGAGACAATTTCGATCTCCGCCTCACTTTGAACACTTCAAAGGTGCTATCCCTCCTGGTCTCTCGCTTGAAAATTCAAGTCTCCAAACAGAATCCTGTTCGCACTCCTTGTGGTGACTTCCAAATAACTTTTGTTTATTTGAGTCTTCGACTCTGTGCACTCTTTGCAACAGTAGTCCTTCAACCTTCACCTTAGTTGACAAGTTCTAAGGCTTCAACTAGCCTGCGCACACCTTGCATGACTCTGTGATTCTCCTGCACTTCTGCTGGTATGAGAACAACGATATCTCTCCTGAGATTGATGAGATAAAAATCAGACCCACGTCAACGCACACCTTGCGGATGTTCACTGCACTCCTTGCAGGAACTCTCAGGAAGACAAACAATTGAAACTCATTCTTATTCTCTCTCAGACTTCATACATTCAATATGAAATCATACACACAACATAGCATTGAAACAAATGCGTAGAAGAGAAAACAAAACAATTGTGAACATGCCATTTAACTAATGTAAACAGTAAGCATCATAACACCATGAAAATTGAGTCAAAGCTTTATATATTAACTCAAGTGTTCTTGTACATGGGTTCTTCTCTACAGCTCTCTGCTACAGCTCAACATCTTACAACCTTCTCTATATTGTTAATTCTCTTTCTTTTATACTGATACAAGGGTGAGGGTGTCTATAATCCATTTTCCCTCCTACGCTCTTAAACTGTCTAATCTATTAAATTACATCCACCTACTTTCATTAAACAGACTTAAATGCCTATTACATCCGACAAATGAGAGAAATCGCTCAAGATCTTTTCAAAACTCCAAGATATAAATGTAAGTACGCTTCCCCTAGCTATTACATTAATATACATTTATTATTCTTCAAAACATTTCAAAATGTGCGCTAGTGCTTTTCCAGCTGTCTCCTGCCTTTACGCTTGCTTGGATGGTTGCTTACTATGTTCCTGCATCATACTCCCTCGCTTAAAATCTTTCATGAACTCTTGTTCATGACTCTTTGCACGGTCTGTCCATGCCTATGAATTTCTGCTTCATCATCCCAACTGGCATCTTCAACTGGATGTCCCTTACATTTGACCAAGTATTCAAAATACTCTTTTCTTCTGGTCTTTTTGCTAATCCTCTTGTCAATTATGATTTCCATTTGTGGCTTTTCAACTACATGCATTTGTTTGGTCCATCGAATTTATTTTTTCTCCTCCTCTGCTCCTGCTTCTTTAGCTCTGTAAGAGTACAAATCCACAATGTTGAATATTAGTGAGATTCCAACCCCATCAGGTAATTCAATATCATATGCGTTTGCCCCAAATTTCTTTATGACCTTACATGGTCCAATCTTTTTCATCTTCAGTTTGTTATATGTTTCCCTTAGGAACCTCTCCTTCCTCAGATATGCAAGAATTAGATCACCAACTTCAAATTGAAGTTCTCACCTCTGTTGATCTGCTCTTTGCTTGTATTCTTGACTTGAACTTTGCAATCGCTCCTTAATTTGGCTGTGAAGCTCCTTCATTCCTTCTGCAAAGTCCTCTGCATGAGCACTTATGAATTCACCTTGTTTTGCATCTTTCAATTCAAAAAATCCCCTTGGTTTCATTCCATATACAACTTGGAATGGACTCTACCCTGTGCTTCTGTTGAGTGAATCATTGTAAGCGAATTCCGCCTGTGGAAGAATGTGATCCCAATGACTGTGGTGTTCAGTCACTAAGCTCCTCATCAAATCTCCCAAGCTCCTATTTACGACCTCTGTCTGTCCATCCGTCTGAGGATGATATGCTGAGCTAAAAGACAATTTTGTCCCCAGCTTCTTCCATAAGGTCCTCCAGATATTTCCCACGAACTTGGCATCTCGATCATAAATGATACTCTTTGGCAAGCCATGAAGTCTGACGACTTCCTTGAAAAACAAGTTCGCAATATGAGTTGCATCACTGGTTTTCTGGCATGGTATGAAATGTTCCATATTTGAAAATCTATCTACAACTACAAATATTGAATCATATCCTCTTTGTGTCCTTGGCAGCCCCAATATGAAATCCATGCTCACTGCATCCCATGGCA
Organism: Picea mariana; assembly: GCA_032191745.1. Classification (NCBI taxonomy): domain Eukaryota; kingdom Viridiplantae; phylum Streptophyta; class Pinopsida; order Pinales; family Pinaceae; genus Picea; species Picea mariana. The sequence goes on along the minus strand of JASDQU010500811.1, from coordinate 146,701 downwards.
TTTCAGGAATGGGTAACGGTTGGTATAACCCTGTGTTCTGCCTTTTTCCCTTCGTGTGATGACAAATTTTGTACCCGTCCACAAATTTATTCATATCTATCCTCATCCTTGGCCAAAAATATGAGTCATTGAACTTTGAGAACGTTTTATCATGACCAAAGTGTCTGGCTAATCCTCCTTTGTGTTTTTCCTTTAGTAAATTCTCCCTCATGGAGCATCTCGAAATACATAGCTGATTGCCTCTGAATAATAATCCATCATGGATCATGTATTCAGTCCATAGGCTTATATTCCCGAGAATTGGATTCTCCAATGCCTCATATGCCTCCTTGAAGTCTCGATCATCCCTATACAATTATTTGAGGTTATCAAAACCCAAATTCTTGACTCTGAATTCTTTCATAAGCAAACATTTCCTGCTCGAAGCATCAACAAATTTGTTAGCAGTTCCAGAAATATGCTTGATCACAAAAGTAAAATTTTACATGTATTCAACCCATCTAGCATGTTTTTGGTTCAACTTCTCCTGTCGAGTCATGAATTGTAAAGTGTGATTATCGTTGTACAAAACAAACTCCTTGGGAACCAAATAGTGTCTCCATTTCTGCAGCGCTTGTATGACTGCATAGAATTCCTTGTCATGCATGGAGTACTTAATCTTCACTTCATTCATGTTTTCACTGAAGAACATGATCGGCCTGTCATCTTGGATCAAGACCGCTCCAATTGCAAATCCACTTGTGTCACACCTGACCTGGAATGTCTTGCTGAAATCTGACAAAACCAGAATTGGTTGCTTAGTGATATTCTTCTTCATCAACTTGAAGCTCTTCTCTGCTTCCTTCGTCCAGTGAAAAGATTTATGTCTTTTCTTCATCGTATCCATCATTGGTGCACTAATTCCACTAAAGTTTCATATGAATTTCCTGTAGAAGCTAGCCAAATCATGGAAGCTTCGAACTTCATACACACTCTTCGGCGATGGCCAATTCTCAATCACCTTTATCTTTTCTGGATCCATTTTAAATTCATTTAGAGATAACAAAACCCAAATAAATGAGTTATGTCCTCATAAATGACGATTTCTTCATATTGATCATCAATTCCTCTTACTGTAACCTCCTCATTACTGCAACTAAATGCTTTAAGTGATCAAATTTTGTTTTGTTGAAAATTAGTACATCATCAAGATATACAATGACGAATTTCCCAATGAAATCCTTTAGGACTTCATTCATCAATATCATGAAAGTATTGGGCGCATTCGTTAAGCCAAATGGCATGACAAGCCATTCATATAGCCCTTCATTCTTCTTGAATGTTGTCTTCCATTCATCACCTTCTCTCATCCTAATATGATGATATCCACTTTTCATATCAATCTTTTAAAAAAACTTTTCCCCACTCAAGCAATCCATCAAGTCGTCCATCCTTGGCAATGGAAATCTGTATCTGATGGTAATCTTATTGATTTCCCTCGAGTCTGTACACAGTCTCCATACTCCATATTTCTTTGGGCTGAGCACTGTCGGAACAATGCATGGACTCAAGCTCTCCCGAATCAATCCTTTGTCCATTAAGTCTTGGACATGTCTCTTAACTTCTTCATTTTCTTGTGGTGTCAACCTGTACATTGCTTTGTTCGGTAAACTGGCTCCAGGTATAATATCGATATGATGGATTATACTCCTGATAGGTGGAAATGAATAAGGTAGTTCGTCCACTACTATATCAACAAATTCTTCCAACAACTCTTGAATTTCTTCTGGTAGATCATCTATTCTCATACTGGTCAAAACAATTTTGGGCTTCTTGACCACAATAAATTGTGTGTTCTCCTTCTTCTTAACCTCATCAATAATTTCCTTCCCACTCATGAGAAGTACAGTGTTGCTCATCTCTGTTTTCACCTATTGGTTCTTAATCGATAGAAACATGTGCGTCCTACCATTTTTCTCTATGGTGTATGTGTTATTTCTCCCATCATGAATCATTTTTATGTCATATTGCCATGGTCTACCCAGCAATAGATGACAAACATCCATGGGAATGACATCGCATAATATTTCATCTTTGTATCCTCCTATTTTAAATTCGACTAAACATTGTTTAGTGACATTTACCTGATGTCCTTTTTGTAGTGATGAAACTCTGTATGGGCTTGGATGTACAACAGTCTCCAGCTCCAGCTTTTCTACCATCTCTGTAGATATGATATTGTCTGTGCTATCGCTTTCCACTATGACCTTGCATACTCTATCCTTAGTTTTGAAAGTAGTCCTAAACATATTGTTTCTTTGGGCCAAGTTCTTTGGTTCCTTCTCTGGTTTCAAGAGAACTTTCCTCATCATTAAGGATCTTTCACCCTCAGCATCTTCTGCCTCAACATTCTATCCTTGAGCTTCAGCAATGTGAGTTTCACCACCTTATTTCTTCTTATCCGGACACTCATAGGATTTATGTCCGATTTTTCCACAAACAAAGCATTTCACTTCACCTCCTCTACCTCTTCCTCTTCCTCTGGCTTGAGGAAAAGTATTTCTATCAACATACTACCTTCCCTGTGAGATTCCTCCCCTCTCAGGTTGAGTTTGAGGATTCTTCTCCTCTTTAGGTCTCTGAATCCCGTCTTGGGCAATTATCTTGCCTCTGCTTTGACTTCTACCTCGGCCTCTTTGACCTTGCTTCTAGCTCAACTTCTCTTCAGCTTTCAGAGCCATTTGATAATCATCTTCCACAGTCTGAATGGTCATCATGCTCATCTCATCTTGAATGTAATATCATAGACCATTTATGTACCTGGAAACTTTTTCATCATCGCTTTCCCGATGACCTGCTCTGATGTTTATCTTGTAGAATTCTTCAGTGTATTATTTCACTGACATCAAATTCTATCTCAAATTCTGCATCCTTCAAAACAGAGTGATTTGATAATCCCTGGGTATAAAATTGGATTTAATTTTTGCAACCATTCTATCCCAGCTCTTGATTTTCTGCTTGCCCTTGCAGTGTCTGTCAGCTTGCAATTCATCCCACCATAGTGCCGCATGCCCTTTAAGTCTAGTAATGACATGTTTGAATTTCTTGTCTTCCTCGACATCCTCGTAGTCGAAATATTTGCCTAGAGCTCCAATCTAGTCTAGAAGCTCTTCAACATCCAAGTTTCCCTCATACATGGGAATGTCCATTTTTTCTCTGGCACCTATCCTTGCAACAACCCTAAATAGGTGTTCTTCCACATCATCTCTGACTGCAACTTCTTCTCCTTTGTTTCCAGCTTCATTTTCACTTTCATCTTCGCTGATATCCCTAGTGTCAATTGTGCACCTCTATGCTGTCTCCATAACATCAAGCTTGGCACGTAATTCGTGCATTTCTCTTTCCACTGCTGGATCAGGTATTTTCCTCTCTCTTCTTCTCGGTGGCATGGCTGTAAAATTTCTCTCTTTTCTCTCTGCTACAGAAAGAAAATAATTTTTTCTGGGGCTCTGATACCAAATGGTGCAGACCCTCGACCCTCGGGCCAAGATCCGCACAAGATCATTCTAAATTCTCCTCAAGACAACGCGACTCCTTTGGTTCCTTGCTGGAACCTTCAACGAATCCACAGGTCCTTTATGAAAACCCGCCCTGCACAACTTGACACTAGGCACGAGCCTTACATTTCCATGTGACCACAACCTTGCCTTAGCGCAAGCGCTTCTCGCAACTCTTGAGTTCATGAGTCAAAGACCCTTGACTCCTCTTTCTCTAAATGTCGATACCCGAGATGCGATACAGGTATGGCTCCTCCGTTTTATCACCTTACACACATAACCATCAGCTAGGGATAAGTGCTAGCACTACTCACAACTCATGACTTCATGAGTTGGAGTGTTGTGCTCTCATTCTCCTCCTTTGCAAAACCCCAAAGCATGATAAGTCAATGATGGGTTGACTCCTTCCAAGGTGACGCATGTATGCCACCTATCGTCTACTTCCGCCTTTTCTGTGCATTGTATGTTTGCGCCACCTGTCAACCACATGGTCCCCACCTAATGAATGTACCACGTGTTTGCATGAGCCCTTGACACTCGACACTTTGCGACTTCTGCAGTTGAAAAGTTACCGAAAAGGAATTTCGGGTTTTGCGACTTCACGAATCCTGATGTAAGTTATTTGACTCTTCAACCTCCGAGACTCGAAATGTCAATGAAGGTTGACACCTTCAATGCAACGAGTACATGCCACCTATTTCCCACTAGTTCCCGAACTCCAAAATAGCGAAATTCGTGCGCGAGATCAATGGCTCCTGTTGCTTCTCATCCAATGGTCACTACTCCTCCTGAGATTCTAACCGCTAAAAGACGCTCAGTCTTAACCTCCTCACAGATCCACGAGATCCAACGGTCCACAGGATTTCGACACTTCCCCATGAAGAAATTTCATCGTTCGTCACTCTTCTCAAGGATCTCTGGCCAAAATGACTTGGCGTCCTTCCGCCTGAACCTGACCTCTGCGAGACGATTTCGATCTCTGCCTTCCTTTGAACACTTCAAAGGTGCTATCCCTCCTTGGTTCTCACTTGCAAATTCAAGTCTCCAAAAGTAATCTTGCTCRCACTCCTTGTGACGACTTCCAAATAACTTTTGGTTGTTTGAGTCTTCGACTCTGTGCACTCTTTGCAACAGTAGTTCTTCAACCTTCACCTTAGTTGACAAGTTCTAAGGCTTCAACCAGCCTGTGCACACCTTACACGACTCTGCGATTCTCCTGCACTTCTKCTGGTATGAGAACAACGATATCTCTCCTGAGATTTCTGAGATAAAACTCAGACCCACGTCAATGTACACCTTGCGGACGTTCACTGCACTCCTTGTAGGAACTCTCAGGAAGAGAAACAATTGAAGCTCATTCTTCTTCCATCTCAAACTTCATACATTCAACATGAAATCATACACACAACATAACATTGAAACAAATGCGTAGAAGAGAAAACAAAACAACTGTGAACATGACATTTAACTAATGTAAACAGTAAGCATCATAACACCATGAAAATTGATTCAAAGCTTTATATATTAACTCAAGTGTTCTTGTACATGGGTTCTTCTCTACAACTCTCTGCTACAGCTCAACAACTTACAACCTTCTCTATATTGTTAATTCTCTTTCTTTTATACTGATACAAGGGTGAGGGTGTCTATAATCTGTTTTCCCTCCTACACTCTTAAACTGTCTACTCTATTAAATTACATCCACCTGCTTTCATTAAACAGACTTAAATGCCTATTACATCTGACAGATGAGAGAAATCGCTCAAGATCTGTTCACAACTCCAAGATATAAATGTAAGTACGCTTCCCCTCGATATTACATTAATATACATTTATTAATCTTCAAAACATTTCAAAATGTGCGTTGGTGCATTTCCAGCTGTCTCCCACCTTTACGCTTGCTTGGCTGGCTACTTACAATGCTCCTACATCAGTTTGTATGTTTCCCTCATACCCAACCATCCTAAACATCCAATCAAGTCCTTGTTCGAAATCAATGAAGCTTTCAAGTCTGATCATCAAGATTATCTAGTCCATGATCGACGATCCGTCGAAGACCTCTAGGTAGTGACGTCGTACTCTCATATTACACTCCTACCTGAGTTTTGGATATTTTGAAGTTGTTGCTTGAGCTTTGAAGACCTCATCTCCATCCATCAGGCCATATCAACTTCTAGAAGATGGATACTCTATATGTATATCTTTTTGATTTCGAGATGTAGCTCCGCTGTGTATTTTTCGCGACTACTCTTTATATAGTTATATGACATGGATCTACAGTGTATTTGATTGGTAGCCATGATTCTATTTTATCCCGAGCATGGTTATGCCCGCCTCGGTGAGACAATTGTTATTTCGCAGACGACGCCTCCTGGTTCCTGGTCTCTGGGCTCAATTGTTCGGCACATCAGTGAAGATTGTTAATGTATTTCAGTCATCAAATTCTCTTCTGACCTCACACATTAGGGGGCATCTGTTATAACCCTAAATTGCACTAGACATGCTTACCTGGCATCAGACCATCTCAGATTCCTTCTTTGCCAAAACATTGCTGAACAACTCTTCTTAAAAACCTCTTTTATAAAGGCCCACGTGCCCTACTCCATTACTGCATGCGTGTACATGCTAGCTGACATAAAACAACCCACGTGTACCTACAAAAACACAAAAAAATGAAAGTTGTCGATGGAACACATAGCTTTGGGTGAGTTAACTAAACCTTCTTGCCATGCATGGCCGAGTGTTCGACCAAATACCTAGCTTCTTCTAGCCTATAAAATAAGGGGTAAGGGTACCATTTGGGAGAGGAAAAAAATAGTAAAGAAACTATACCCAATTGCACATTCCCATTGTCCCAACCCTTTAGCCATCCTTGTGCAAGGAGAGATACAAAGCAAAGAAGTTGGAGGACAATTGAAGAGGATCCCAGGACCAGGTTCATGGAGCGGTGGCCGATCTTAACATTGTAAGTTGATTCATTAAAGTTAATAATAAAGAAATGCTTTTCCTGTCCCACTATATGAGTTCTCCATAGTTTATTGAATATATGTTTGAATCTCTAACCCATTAATCTATAGACCAAATGCATGTAGAGTTTGTTGCTTGTTTTATGTAATTGCAAGTCAGCCTTGGGAGGAGAGCTCCTATCAACAAGCGATCAAGCTTGAAGAAGGATCAACATCGAATGCCTGAAACAAGGTATGTTCATCTAACTATGTATTTGCTTAAAAGAAATGGGGATTAGGTCTGGGATGACGGTAGAAAGTAGAATTCTTTTGGTCTTATTTGCATGCATAATATAACCCTAAATGCTAGTCCGTAGGGGGATTTCCCACTCAAAACACACACTTATGTCCCTTACTATACTTGCTGTCACAATTAAAGCATAAACCCTTTGCTTTTCTCTCCTCCAATTGTTGAGGTGTCAACCTTGTAGGTTGAGGTGTTTTAGAAGAAGGAGCATTATTCTCTCTATAGATGTTAGGATTGATCCTTCTAGTAGCCATAGCCATATTTTTACTTTCAACATTTCTTTCCAGCCTAAATGCATTCTCACTTTCAGGTGTCCTCTCTATTATGAAGTTTTTCAATCATTCCATGAAACCATCCATCTTTGTCTCCAACTTAGCTTCCATCTCTTGTAGTTCATCTTTTGTTACTATATTCTTTTGTAAATCATTTATGTCCCTACACATTTATTCACCTTCATCAAGATTCCAAGTAGGATTGTCCGGAGGCTTATTTGGTGTAGAATTTCCCTTTTTGGGTGGCATGTTGGCCAAGTATCACTTTTGAACCTTGATTTTGAGGTGGTTCTGCTAGACAATATTTCTTCTATTGTATCTCCAAAGTTTTGGCCCTTCTGGGTATGAAACTTTATTTTTTATAGTTCTCTGATATTTCTTCTCTGCAATTCCACAAGTCTGATCAAAATTGGATGTGCCAAGTGGAATTTATGGTATCTTCCCCACATCTTGCTAATTTTTGGCCTTTTTAGGAGATCTCACTTGTATAGAGTGCCCCGCACAAAATAATTGATATAAAATTCTGAAACTAGTACCAGAAATACTACATATGGTCCACTATCCAATGAAACCAATATCACTCAATTTGGATACTCTAGGAAGAAGTTATGATTGTTTTACCTGGAACACTATGTTGAGACTAGTCAGATACCCTATCTTCCACACGGTGTATCTACAAATGTAAGATAACCCAGAAGATGAAATTTTTACCACAGATACCTTACTAATTTCTGTGAATAGCCTCTATATTTTAGGGTCTGAAACATTACAGAAAATTTTTTTTAGCGAAAATTCAGCAATGACTCAGTTCAAGAAGATTCCAGAACCCTATATTGCACAGGCTATATCTCCGAAAGTATAAGGCATAAAGAGATGAAATTTTAAACAAACATACCTTGATCCATCTACTAAATTCCCTCCAAGACGTTCCTTCTGAAACATTGTAGAAAAAAAGTTATAGCAAAAATTCCAAGGTGTCTCAGATGTAGCAGCGAAACCCCAAGACCTTGAGCTCTGATACCATATGTTAAGAACCAAATATCAATATAGCATAGAAAAACCTCAGAATAAGTTCTCGACACCTTGAAAAAGAGATAAATTCAAATAATAAGCCTCTTCAAGGGGGAAATCTCCTTATGCCCACATAAATGTACAATTACAAGATGATTCAAAATGAAAATGTCTCGTTGGTATATATAGTGTTGGAAGATTGGTTGTTGTCATTGATGTCAACCCTAGTCATGGGTTGTGGACCACAAGATTGATGAAGTTATTTGGACATGAAGGAAAATGCACATGTAGATACAACACCCATGGATGGATAGTATACATCATGCTCTTTCCGGTGGTATGTGGCACGTCACGTGGATCCTCATGGTTGAGGAGAAATGAATTTTTGAAGATGACAAAGTGAATTGTACATGTAGGCCCTGAAGACAATTAAAGAAAAGAATTACAAAATAAGAAAGTGTCAGGTCGGCCCTAATGTTAAAAGGAAGTGACATAAATGGTATAAATAAACATCATTATACATTCATTTGATACAAGTCTAATTTCAGAGAGAAGAGGAAGTAAAAGAAGGCCGGATTTCAAGGGAGGATGAAGTCTTTTGGTGATGTGTTCTAAGGTATGTTATTTTCAGGTCATCTTACCATTTTTGCCATAAATTTTTTTCTAGAAAGATTCATATGGTGAAATCGCTATGGTGGTGAGAAGACATATCACGGTACCTCTGGTAAAAATTTCAGCTCTTTCTTCGCTATAATTATGGAGATATACTCTGTGGAATATAGGGTTTGTGACCAGTCCTGAAACTAGTCAAAAAACAGGTGTTCCGGGTAAAACAGTCATAAATTTTTCATACAGACTCCAAATGAAATGGGACCACTTCCATTGGAAAGAGTACGGACTGTAGTTTCTTTTGTGCGAGTTTCAGAATCAGATGTTAAATATTGAGCGCGGGGCATGCTGTACAATTCTGGTATTCTGAACAGACCAGAATTGAATAAAGTTTTATTATCTCTCATATATTCTTGGGTGGAAGGAAGGGGCAAGGATAGAGAGTTCAAATATCTCTTGATATTGGAGTATTTTATGTTCCTCTTGGAGGTTTATCCATCCCTTTACATTTTGGAAGCTGTAGCTAC